>PVKS010004765.1:0-90515 GCA_004027875.1 Aplodontia rufa
CCCAGGGAGAGAGGCTGCAGACCAGAGGACCCACTTCACACTCGAGGGTCCTGAGCATTCACACCCAGAGCTGATGGCAGAACATGAGCAGGCCTGTGCCCCGCCCCCCCCTTCAGCCTCAGCACGCTCGCTTCAGATGGTGCCTGTGGTCCTAGCCACTCAGGCAGCTGAGGCAGGAGGATCGCTTGAGCCCTGGAGTTCCAGGCTAGCCTGGGCAAGGTACTGCAACCCAGTCTCAAAAAAACTAAAAATAAGCCAGGGGTGGTGGTGTATACCACTCGGGAAGCTGAAGCAGGAGGATCACAAGTTCAAAGCCAACCTCAGCAACTTAGTGAGGCCCTAAGCCACTTTTAGCAAGACCCTATCTCAAAATATAAAAAGGGCTAGGGATGTGGCTCAGTGGTTAAACACCTCTGGGTTCAATCCCCAGTAACCTGCCAAAAAATTTCAAATATAAATCAGAGAGTACACACATATGCACATAAAATAGTAGTCTTGGTGACCCTGTGCCTATCCCAGGGCTCTCACGCCACTCTGCTCTGGATGAGTGCCACACCTCAAGACTGGGTAGACAGGGAAGCAAGCACCTGAGCCTAGAGAGACCCAGGCTGGTTCCAGCTCAGCCCCTTAGCAGCAGGCTCAGCCCTAGGGCTGATGGAGGGGACCCAGGCCCTGCGCTCACCACCCACAGTGCCCCCCCTCCAAATGGCAGCCGAGGTTTAAAAATGCCCACGAGCGCTGCAGGCAGACAGAACATGGCCCAGCAGTTCCCTCCTTCCCCGCAGCTTACCAGATCACACACCGGCTCAACGCCACCACCGCCAACACCGCCACGGTGGACGTGCTGGCTCCCAGCGCCCGCCAGTACACAGCCACCGGCCTCAAGCCAGAATCCGTCTACCTGTTTCGCATTACAGCCCAGACCCGCAAAGGCTGGGGGGAGGCTGCGGAGGCCTTGGTAGTGACCACGGAGAAGAGAGGTGACTGCCTACGGGGGCTGGGGAGGCCTGGAGGGCAGGGGTTGGTTGGGGAGCTGCCAGCTGCTCGGAGCCCATCCTGCTGGTGGATGGCTGGGGGTCAGCCAGTTCAGCATGCCCTGGCCTGGACTGGACAGCAGGCTCCAATCTCTGCAGTCAAGGTCAGTGAGGGCTCGAGTGGCCTTACGGAGCTGAGCTGGCAGTTCCCTCCCCAGGACCCTCTGCTTGTCTTTTTTACTTTTTTTTTCAAAGAGAGAGGGACACACAGAGAGAGAATCAATTTTATTTGGTTTTTCATGTGGCTTTCATGGCTCCAACACTTCATTGTGTTTGTGGTACTGGGGTTCGAACCTGCATCCTTGCACATGCCAGGCAAGCACCGAAACTGCTGAGGAGCCACCGCTCCAGCTGCTCCAACCGCTCCTCTCTGCTTTCCTAGCAGAAGGGGCAGTGGCCATCTTGGCTCCCCTCTGCCCTCCCACTCGCAGCCTTATCCACTTGGTGGAGGATCAGGCTGGAGTCTTCACTGCTACTGCCCTGCCACCCTGGGCTGCCACTTTGTCACGCTTGGGTTCTACAGAAGCCAACCTGAGCCCCTGACTGGCATGAAAAAGATGTTAAAAACGTTCCTTGGAAAAGCCAGTGGGCTGTGGGCACACTTCCAATCCCAGCAACTCGGGAGGCTGAAACGGGAGGATCACAAGTTCTGGGCCAGCCTCAGCAACTTAGGGAGACCCTGTCCTAAAGCAATTTAAAAAGGTGATGCTGGGTATGTAGCTCAGTGGGTTAAATCCCCACTACCACCAAATAATACTCAGGAAGCTAAGGAAGGCAGGAGAAAAGATTCTGTCCCGGGGATGTAAACTCCCAGGCACCTGAGCTCTAGGAGCCTGAGTGCAGGTGTCTGACCAGGAGACATAGGTGCTGGCCGCTGGGCAGGGACCATGCCAGGCCCCTGAGGGCATGGAAATGGGATGGGGACGGAACACCACTCCTCCCCCACACCGCCCACTCCAGCTGCAGTGCCTCACCTACCCCTGCCCCTCCGCACCCCCCAGACCGCCCGCAGCCCCCCAGCAAGCCCACGGTGCAACAGGAGGACGTGAAGGCGCGCAGCGTGCTGCTGTCCTGGGAGCCGGGCAGCGACGGGCTGTCCCCAGTGCGCTACTACACCATTCAGACCCGCGAGCTGCCCAGCGGCAGGTGGGCCCTGCACTCGGCCTCCGTGAGCCACAACACCTCCACCTTCACCGTGGACAGGTGAGGAGGGGGGCCGGCACCACTGTTGCCCCAGCTCCTCCCAAGCCCCCTCGGGGCCACACCCAGTGAGGCAGTTGACACTTCCCCCAGCCAGCCGCACCTCCTGCCTCTTCCAAGAGGCTCGATTCGCACCCGGAACGCTGGCTTCTTGAGTTCCAGGTGACCCCTTCCTCCCCACCCCGTAGATCAGGAGGAAAGACTTGCAGGGACTGGAAAGGAGGCTTGGAGAGACTGGCCTGGTTCTCTCTTGAGAGCCTCCGCCCTCCTCCACTCACCAAATTCAGGAAAGACTGTGCCGCCTGCCAGGGGCCCTGGGCTGTTATGCAGAGGGACACAGGGGTTCTTTGGTGGCCAAGTGGGGCCTGGAGCCTGGGGACCTAGGGCTCATCGTTGCAGCTGAAGGCTCCCAAGCAGGCCTGGACTGGGGTCCTAGTCCCAGCTCGACCGCTCTGTAGCAGAGCCCTCCCCGAGCCTCACGCTCCCATCTGTGCCCCGGTCCCCACCCTCTTTCCTGAGCAGGGCTAGACAGTGAAATGCAGCAACAGAAGCAGGGTCTTCAGGGGCTGCCTTGGTCACTGAACCCCAGTCCCCTCACAGGCTCAAGCCCTTCACATCCTACAAGTTCCGCGTGAAGGCCACCAATGACATTGGGGACAGCGAGTTCAGCGAGGAGTCGGAATCGCTGACCACCCTGCAGGCCGGTCAGTGCCACCTCCCCCACTTGGGTCTCTTGCTTTGGGTCTCTGGCTGCTTTCTGGACACTGAGGGTGCTCTTCTGGGGGAGGGAATGTGTCTCTGAAAGGCCACCAGCCCACTGGTCCCTTCCATCTCCAGGACAGAGTCCCAAGGCAGCTTGAGCCAGAGGGGACTTTGCCAGGCTTCAGGTCCCAGACCCAGCCTGGCTTTTAAATGTCCCACAAGCTACCAGGGAGTGGGAAGGGACAGCCTAGGAGGCCAGTGGCTCTCTGGGGCAGAATAGTGGCTCCAGGACCCTTTGGTTTGGACTGGAGTCCATGTCTCCCTCTGCACTGGCCCTGTGTTCTGCAGAAGTAGAGTTGGTGAGCACACAGGGTGACTTAAGAGGGACCTGCCATCAATGAGTGTCAGCAGAATGGAGCCCATGGGCTCCAGAGGGCTGAACCCACCCATCTGTCTCTCTGCAGCCCCCGATGAAGCACCCACCATCCTCTCGGTGACACCCCACACCACCACCTCTGTGCTGATCCGCTGGCAGGTATAGTACAGCCGGGAAGCAGGGCAGGCTTCTCCCACAGGCCTCAGACAAGCCAGCGGTGGCCACCAGGGCTGCCTGGAGCCCCAGGTTCTCTGCCCCCAGAACACAGGGAAAGGCATGAAAATCCAGGTGTGTGCATCATGGAACTCTGCTCATACCTGCACGCATGCCTGTTCTGCGCTCCAGACCTCCCTGTGATGAGGCCAGAGACTCCGGAGGGGAGCCTGCAAATGGTCGTAGGTCAGGTTTATAAACTCAGGTCTTCTCACTCCTAGGGTAGAAGAGTCCTTGAGACTCCCAGGATCTCTAAGTCCCCAGAGCTGGCTGTCGGCAAGGGGATTCCTAATAGCAGCTGGTGCCCGTCACTATGAGCAGGAGCCATTTCCACATAGAGAAAGCGCCCCCTCCTCCACCCTCCAGCTGCCCGCTCTGTGGGGCACTGCTGCCCTTCCAGGGAGCGGGGATTATGGGTAAACCTCACAGACCCTCATCTCCTGCCCTTCAGGACCCTCCTGTGCCCTCCAAAGTCCAGCATTGGGCTCAGCAAGTCACCCAGGAGACCCCAAGGTGGCAAGCTCATGTCCCAGCTTCTCAGGAGCAGAGTGGCAGATGCCAGGTTTTGCCCATGAGTGGCTGAGGGACAGGCTCACAGAGGGGACAGCCCCTAGCTGGAAATTACCTGGTACAGCCAGGACCAGAGCACATTGAGGCCAGCCTGGTAAAGGGCACAGGGAGGTACCAGCGGCAGCCAGGGAAGCAATGGAGGGGCTAATGAAAGGCCGAACCATTTTGGCAGGTTTTCAAAAAGTGCATCATAGAAACGTAGCTCCACCTTCTCCAGAAGCCTGTTCTCCAACTCAGTTGGACTGGAGTGGAAAGTAAAGGAGGAAATGATGGGGATGGGGACGGGGACGGGGGAGAGGCAGCTCACCCTCCTACATGCTGAGGAGCAGGAAGAGGGCTCAGCTCTCCAGTGGTGAGGAGGGAGGCCTGGGGACATGGGAGACAGAGGAGGGGCTTCCTGGACAAGGAGCAGCTAGTGTGTCCAGAGCTGTATTTCCAGTGCTGTGTGATCATGAGCAAGTGTGCTAACGTGTCTGAGCCTTGGTTGCCTTCTCTGTTAGCGGGGAATCGCTTGGTGATTTTGCCTTCCCTGCCTCACTGGGGATGCCACAGTGACTCGCCAGCCTCCTTGTGAATTAAAGGCATTCCATGTTAATGTGCTTCCTTTTCCTCCTTGAGACCTAGTTCCCCTCCGGGGCTGCAGGAGGTGTGATGGGGGAGAGGGAGGAGTGGGGCGAGCAGTGATCCCGGTGCCACCCACATCTTATCCACTTCTCTGCAGCCACCCGCTGAAGACAAGGTCAACGGCATCCTCCTGGGCTTCCGCATCCGGTACCGGGAGCTGCTCTACGAGGGCCTGAGGGGCTTCACTCTCCGAGGCATCAACAATCCTGGGGCCAAGTGGGCCGAGCTCACCTGTGAGTGACACTCTGAGGGCCGGGGAGGGTGGGGTGGCACCCTCTCCTCCCTGCTACGAAGCCCTCAGCTTCCTGGAGTCCCCTAACCTGCGTCCCTGCCTCCCTCCTGTGTGCCTCCTCCCTGCCCCCTTCCTTCACTCGCTGCATGTCTAATGAGCACCCTCTACATGCCCAAGACACACCAGGGTGGAGACAGGCAGGGCCCCTTCCTCTTGGAGCAAGGCCTGAAAGAGTTGTCTACGGCAGGACAGCTGAGAGGGAGGGAGTTACAGGCTCAGAAGGGGACTCCTGGCATTCCAGTGAAGGAGCAAAAGGGACAAAGATAGGGGCTTCCTGCTTCCGAGGGACCAACAGCCTCAAAAGCCGGGTCATTTCCACTGGAGTTTGCAGTTACACCGTGTGCACATACAGATCTGTGACAACCAACCCCGGCCATATATGCAACTATAATGCACCAATAAAAAATGTGGAGGGAAAAAAAAAGCCAGGTCATTCCCCGAGAGTGGCAGAGGAGGTCTCTGGTTTCTCAGGGAAGCCACTTATAGAAGAAGGAAAAAGCCCCCCTGGAAAGCCCCCTGGGAGAGGATGCCAGCAGGGACATCAGCAAGGGAAACATGTGGCTGGACTGTTGTGTTAGGATGGCCACTTTGGGGGCACGAGAGTGATGGCCTCCCCCCGAGGGATGGGAGGCAGGGAGGCCAGTTGGAGTCTATTGAGGTAGCAAGAATGCGGGAGGCTGACCCAAGGTGGCTGGGGGTGGACTGGACGAGCAGGGTGGGAGAGGACGTGCCATCCCCTCTGTAGGGCTGATCCATGGAGGCCGGAGGGAAGCCAGGGGAGCGCACAAAGATGTGGGGGCCAGGGATGAAACAGGCAGGAGCGAGGGAGCAGTCGGACCTGCCCTCCACGGGGCTCCTCCCAGAGTCTGGGAGCCCTTGTTTCCCAGGGGCTCAGCTGAAAACACCGCGATTGAACCACAGCAAAGGAACATTAATAGAAAAGCTCAGAGCGCCGATCCTACGGCTGGTGATTTTTTTTCTTCTCCTTGCCACATGCGCTGTGGCTGTGGTTCCACGCAGCCTGCCTGTCACACACTCATTTCCTGGTAGTGAAATTGCTTCTGGTTTATCTGAGGCAATGAATGACACCAGTATTTCATGGTGGTTTGCCAGGGGCTCCATCTCGAAAAGAGGGAGCAAGTTGGGACTAGAGGTCCCCAGAGCTGTCCCCAGGGGCCATCCTGACCTTGGGCAGGGTGCAGCTCTTCCCGGAGTTCCCAGCCAGACCCCTCACTGGCCCAGGAAGGCAGGAGCATCTGGGTGGGAGGGACCCAGCACTAACCTCCTCTGTCTGCTGTCTCCTTTGGCCTCCTCGGCCTCCCCCGCCCTTAGCCTTGTACTCCGTGCGGAACCTGAGCCGGCCCAGCCTCACGCAGTGCGAGCTGGACAGTAAGTCTTGCATGGTGGCCCTGGGGCAGCCCGGCCTCCTCGGGGATGGGAGTGGACATGGAGAACACCTGCCAGGGCGAGGTGCCCCCCAGGGTGCTTGAAGAGAGAACCACCCTCCACCTGTGGCTCAAACCCCGGAGGCAGGAGGCAGTTAGCAGGGCCTGTCCTGAGCCCACCCTCTGTTGGGGTGGGAAGGAAGGAGCCGGCAGCCTCCTGCAGGTGGGCACAATGGCGGCAGGTCAGGTGGGCAGGTGTCCACATCGCTGCTGCCCTTCTCGGCGGGTCCAAGGCACATTTCAGTCAGGTGTGTGTCCCTGTCCCAGGCCATTCCTGCAGTGGGTAGTTCTGTTGGCCAGCCACCTCTTCCCAGCAGGGTCCCCACATGTCCCTGCTTGGCTCATCCCTTGCTTGCCCTGTTTCCTGAGTCCCAGTGGGGCCCTTTCCAAGGCCATTGCTCACAGGGCCTGTGCTCAGGAGAAGCAGCACCTGTCTAACCGTCCCCTCCTTCCTGCTCAGCCAGGCCCATAGGCTGCACCACGGAAGGATACCCCCACTGTGGATAGAACTTCCACCCTGGGGAAGGAGGACAGGCGGCCAGGCAGAGGGGCGCAGAGGGTGGGGACCTTTCTGCCTCCCCGGCAGGGACAGAACCTCCCACCCCGGGTGTATGAAGCCAGTTTCTTGCAGCAACCTCCTTCTCCCAAGTTACGTGCATGCTCACCTAAGCACCCTAAACTTCACAAAACATGGATTCTCAGTCCGGAAGTCACCTCTGCTAAGCCCTCCCACTAGGGCCGAGCCCCCGCGGAGAGCGTGGGGTGGGGGGGCTGCCGCTTCTGCGGGGCCGCAGCTAGAGCAGGTCAGGGGACACATGCTTTGCAGCCGTGGGAAAGAGGCCAGGCAGGGAGCACCTGACCCTCTGGCCCCGGGTGCCCAGAACAGGCTGGGTTAACAGAGTTGCCCCAGCGTGAATGTTGATGGTGCCCTTCAATCTCAAGGGTCCGGTTGGATAGTACATCATATGTCACCGTAGGCCAGCAGCCAGGCAGCAGCTGGCCAGCACAGCATCTGCTGTCTGGGTGGGCAGGGTGGGAGCCTCTGACTGGTCTTCTCCTGAACCTCTACACAGCGTCTAGCAAAGCAGGGCCTCACACTCCCCCTCCGCCTCCAGCCTCTGCAGGGCTCCTTCTGTCGGCAGGGACAGTGACCTTGTGTTCCCTCTCCCCCACTCTTACCTGCAGACCTGAACAAGCACAGGCGGTACGAGATTCGGATGAGCGTGTACAATGCCGTGGGTGAGGGGCCCCTGAGCCCTCCGCAGGAGGTCTTCGTCGGGGAGGCAGGTGGGTATGCCTTTCCCGCCCCGGCCCTCGAACCCCCACACTAGCCTCTACCTGGAGTCCCCTCACTTGCATTCCACCCTCTGTGTCCCCAGTACCCACAGCGGCACCTCAGAATGTGGCCATCCACAGTGCCACGGCCACACAGCTAGATGTGACCTGGGAGCCACCCCCACTGGACAGCCAGAATGGAGACATCCAGGGCTACAAGGTATGGGTGCTCTGGCAGGGTAGAGGGGTGCAGAGGGGCAGGGCAGGCCAGGCCTGGGGTTGGGGGTCAGGCGGGAGAGGTCACAGCCTGGGTGGGGCACAATTACACTCCTTCCTCCAGTTTCCCAAGGGCAGGCTGCACCAGAGGCAAGAATCCCAGCTGTGCCTCGCCCCTGTTGCCCCCGAGTGGCACACATGCAGAAAAGACCCCTTAGTTACAATAGTGATACCAGTTAGATTACCAGCTAATAAGGTATCTCTGGCTAATTGGAAATCTCTGCTTGAATCATGTCTAGATTTTCGATGACGTCATATGTTATATTACATCATATGTTATACAATGTCATATGTTAAATGTTATATAACATATTTATATAGAGAGCCCTCTGCAGCTCTTCAATCCTCTTGAAAGCCTGTTATACATGTGGGCTTTACACAGATGCCATCTCGCAGGTGAGAAAACCAAGGCCCAGTTGAGATAGCCCATTACACAGACGAGGACACCTATCATACACACGTGGCCCATTACAGCTGCCCATGACACAGACAAGAAGCTGAGACCCAGTGTCGCCAGCCTGTTGAGGTCACAAAATAGCAAAGAGCCAGAATTCAGGCCTTCCGGCTTTCACCTGCCACGTGCTTCCCGGCTCTGGTCTCTGGTCAGTGGATGTTATTCCAGAGGAAAGCCCCAGGCACTGTCCCCAGGGGTGGGGTGTGCAGGGTGTGAGAGCTGCAAGGACCTAAAGGTTCACCTCGCCCAGCCTCAAGTGGAAACTCAGCCCCAGCACAGGCCCAGCTCCTGCTCTGCCATGCAGCCTGGGACAAGCAGTCCTGCAGGAGGCAGAAGCCAGGGCTGGAGTCGCTCCATCTGGGTGAAGGAGCAGGGAGGTGGAGGGAGGCCTCTTGCCAAGAAGGCTCCCAGGATGGCTGACACCCCAAGGCTTTGTCCAGGAGCGCCAGCTCGGAAACTGAGCATTGCACCACTAGCACATGCCTCCCGAGGGGCGCGGGTGCGTCGGGCAGCCTCCACACCGTCCAGGTTTGGAAGCTGTGAGTGAGCCTGCAGATCCAGGAAGCACATGGGTGCAGGGGCGCCGTACGGAGCGTGGAGGATATCCACACGTTCCAGAAAACACCATCCGCACCTGAGCAGCCGCAGTGGCCATGAACTGAGGAAACTGAGTTGCCTTCTGCTGGACACTTGCTAACATCGGCCTTCATTCACCTCAATAAAAGCCACGTGTTCATTTCACCAAGGACTGCAGCCAAAATGAGCCTGCCTTTGGGTCACACGGGTGCACAGACAGACGCCTCATGCACAAGCCTGCCTCTCAGTCACTCTGTGACACGTGTTCAGTTATTTTGTGCCCCACATTGTTCTCAATGACAAAGAGACAGTAGCTTAAGTTTTTAAGGGACGAATATCAACAAGGTCCAACATGGGTGATACTGCCAGACGATTGAGCAGGGCACAGCTTGGAACTTTAAATTGGGCTGGCAGGGAGGAGGTTAATGAGAAAGTGACACCAAACTAGGCATACAGGGAACAAGTCACGTGGATCCAGAACTTTCCAGAAAGATCAAAGGCCTTGGGGTAGGCCAAGCTTTGAGTGTCCACAGAAAACCCCAGGTGTACCCGAGTGAGTTGGGGGCACATAAGGGGAGAAGGGGAGAGGCTGAGCAGGCCTGGGCTCTTATTTACCCTGAAAGAGATACCAGTCGGGAGGGTGCGGGGCGGAGGAGAGGCTCTGGAATGTGGGTCACTCTGCTGCTGTGCAGGGTTTAGTCTGAAGTGAGGAAGGGGCGGAGCCTGGAGGAGGTGACTGAGTGGACCAGGAGAGACACTGCGTGGCTCAAACCAGGCAGAGCAGTCTGAGCAGTGGTCGCCTTGGGTATCAGCTACCAACAGAGCCAGGAGAAGCTGAGACCATAGAGAAGCCAGGGACAGCTCCAAGGCGGAGGAGCTGCCCACACAGAGCAGGGTGAGGAGCAGCGGCTGGGGAGATCGGGGTCCAGCTCCCCTTGCATTCACCCGAGGGCCCAGAGCTGAGGCTGGGTGCAGAACTACTCCCTGGCTGGGCTCCACAGGGTCCAAGCTGGAGACGCGGACTGTGGCGTGAACAGCGTGCTAAAAGCCAAGCATTAAACAGACAGACGATGTAAGAAGTTCTAACTCTGACCCCTGGAACCGGAAAAGCAAGTCTGCAGGAAGAGGCTTCTGGAAGGAGGGGGATCAGGTCACCAGCCGTATCCGAGAGCCGGAGCAAGAGGCAGTCTGGGAAGCAGTCACGTGGGTGTTCAAAGAAAACCACAACCAGTCTAGTTTCGCCCGTCTTGATTTAAGATTCTGGAATCAGGCCCAAGAGCTCCATTTAGTGTCATTGGAAAGCTACAGTCACCAGCCCAATCCACCCCACCACCTTTCTGTAAATCAGCGTTTATTAGGCTGGGTGCAGTGGTGCATGCTGGTAACTCCAGCAACTCAAGAGGCTGAGGCAGGAGGATCACAAGTCCCAGGTTGCCAACCTGGGCAACTTAGACCCTACTCAAAATTAAAAATTTAAAAAAAAAAAAAGACTGGGGATGTAGCTCAGCGGTTTCAATCCTTACGTATATTTTTTCAAGGAAACAAAATCACATCTGAACTGACATTTGTGGGCTATTTCTTGTCATTGTTCCCTAAGAAATATGGTCTACAGGGCTGGAGTCGTAGCTCAGCAGTATGGCTCTTGCCTGGCATGCGCGAGTACACGGGTTCAAACCCCAGCACCACGTACACAGCTAAGTGTGTGGGAGCAATGAAAACCAGATGAAAAACTAAATAAAATTGATTCTCTCGCTCCCTCTCTTAAAAAAGAAATATATGGTCTAGCAACTATTTACACAGCATCTGCATCACATTAGCTATTATTAGTAATCTAGAGATGATTTAAAGTGTATGGGATGATCTGCGTAAGTTGTGGGCAAACACTACGCCACTTTAGAGAAGAGACTTGAGCGTCCCTGGATTTTGGCATCCTGTACAGGGCCATGCACTGCTTGGACGGGCACAGTAGTTCAGCAGCCTCCCACCCGGCTGTGACTCCCCTGAGCCGGGGCAACTGTGCCGTGGGCGGATCTCTCTGCAGCTCAGCCAGCTTACGATGAAGCAAGACAGGGCAGGGACGCAGCAAGAACAGTGGGCAGGGGAGACAGCCTTCAGATTGGGGGACACGTTTGTGAACCTTAGATCCAATCAGGAGTTGAGTTCACAAAACTGGATAGCAAGAAAACAGGTACCCCAATTTAAAAGTGGGACAAAGGGCCCCAGGGACAGTTCTCAAAAGAAGATGAATAAATGTCCGACAGGTGCATGAAAGGGCTCTCATCGCCAGAGCGCCAAGGCAGCTCACACCTGTTAGGACGGCTGTCACCCAGAAGTCAAAGGCAGTGAGTGACATGGGGAAAGCCCTGTGTACCGTCAGCCCCTGTGGAAGGCAGTCCGCAGCTCCTCAAAAAGTTAAAAACAAGACTACCACGTTGTCCAGCACTCTCACTTACAGCTACTTATCCAAAAGTATTGAAATTGGTTGTTTTGTTTTGAGAGTAGGAATTGAGTTCAAGGGCACTTTCCCGCTGAGCTGCATCCCCAGCCCTTTCTGCTTCTTATTTTGAGACAAGGTCTAAGTCAGTTGCCCAGGCTGGCGTAGAACTTGCAATCCTCCTGCCTCAGCTTCCTGAGACACTGGAATTTCAGATGCTACCATGCCTAGCTGAAATCAAGATTTTTCTTTTTTTGTTTTGTTTTGTACTCAGTATTGAACTCAGGACACTTTATGACTGAGCTACATCCCCAGCCTTTTTTTTTTTTTTTTAAGAGAGAGGGACTGTGAGAGAGAAAGAAAGAGAATTAATTTTATTTAGTTTTCCATGTGGCTTTTGTTGCTCCGACACTTAGTCGTGCACGGGTGCTGGGGTTGGAACTCATCTACTCGCACATGCCAGGCAAGAGCCGTAACCGTTGAGCCACCGCTCCAGCCCTCCCCGGCCCTTTTTAATTCTTTAAAATTTTGAGGCAAGGCCTCGCTAAGTTGCTGAGGCAGGCCTCGTTTGAACTTGGGATCCTCCTGCCTCAGCCTTCCAAATCCCTGGGATTATAGGGTGCACCGCTATTCCCCGGATCGAATCCGATATCTTGAGGAGACGTTTGCCCCCCATATTCACTGCAGCATGAGCCTCCACGACCAAGGTGAGGAAACAGCTCAGGTGCTGGTCAGTGGACGAGCGCGTAGAGAAAATGCAGTGTGACTGTGGACAGACCGGGGCCACAAGTTGAGTCCCAAGACTCAGAAGGAGGAAAGGCCGCCGCTTGCAACAGCGTAAACCCAGAAGACAGCACATGAAATGAAACAGGCCGAACACAGAAGGAAATCCTGCCTGAGCCCACTTACACGCGGACTCTAACGTCGTCCGACTCAGCAGTGCGGTAAAAATAAAGAAGAGGAGAGGATGGTCGCCAGGCCTGGGAGAAGTGGGGACAGTGTCCAGCGCATGCAGAAGTCCAGTTACGCACAAGCTCGGGGTCTAGCGCATGGCAGAGTGACGATGGTTATAGGGCCACACGCCTGAAATGTGCTAAGACGGTAGAGCTTCTTTTTTTTAAGAGAGAGGGACAGTGAGAGAGAGAGAGAGAGAGAGAGAATCAATTTTATTTAGTTTTTCATGTGGTTTTTGTTGCTCCAACACTTTCGTTGTGTACTGGGGTTTGAACCCACGTACTTGCACATGCCAGGCAAGCGTCGTAACTGCTGAGCCACCACTCCAGCCCCAAGAAGATAGATCTTAATTGCTCTCACCACAAAAGAGAGAGAGAGGAGGAGGAGGAAGGGCCAGGAGGAAGAGGAGGAGCAGGAGGCAGAGCAGGAGGAGGAGGAGTTGTGCACGTGTGTGATCCCAGTGACTCAACAGACTGAGGCAGGAGGGTCATGAGTTCAAGGCCAGCCTCAGCAACTTAAGGACTCCCTATCTCAAAATAAAAAATAAAAAAATAAAGCTGGGGGTGTAGCTCAGTGGTTAACTCAGGTGCTCCTGGGTTAACTCTCAGGCCTCAGATAATGCATATGTTAATGAGCTTACCTGGGCACCAGGTTGCACGCCTTGAATATATAAAAAAGAGAAAGTCAAGGGCAGGGCATTGAGCACACAGGTGGGGTGGCAGGGATGGCCAGAGGCTCCGGGGCCAGCCCTGTCGACGTGCGGCATTTCCCCCTCCTGCAGCGCTTGTGAACACCAGTGACATTCCAGGTGTGACTGGGACACAGGGAGTCAAAGGACCCAGACGCCTACCCCTGGAGCGTGGGTCCTGGCAGGCACCAGTTACGCACCGCAGGCACTGCCTCTCAGCCATGAGTCCCTGGGGACCTGGATCTGGCTCCGCCCCCTTTGCAGTTAATCATCATCCGACCAAATCGGTGGCCATCAATGCCCTCCACCACCATGCCCCTGCACAGGCTCCTTGTCTGTGCATATGTTGCCCCTTGTTCCTGCACCCTGACCACCCCCTGTCTCACGGGCCTGGTGTGACCCTCCCCACTGCACCACCACTGTCCTCTGTCCAAGCTGTGCCCATAGGCAGGGCACAAATTCTGAAATGGTGTGTGTGTATGTGAGACCAGTGATTGAACCCAGGGCTCAGGCATGCTAAGCAGATACTCTACCACCGAGCTACAGCCCAGGCCCTACTTTTTATATTAAGAGAGGCTCTCACAAAGTTGCGGCAGCTGGCCTCAAAGTTGAGATCCTCCTGCCTCAGCCTCCTGAGTAATTTGGATAGCAGGTGTACTTGGCTGTGCCTGGCTCCTTTTCTCTCTTAAAACCTTTTCCTGACCTCACATTTCCTTCCAGTTGTCACTGTTTCTTTGGGTGATCCCTTGGCAGCAGATTCTTCAACAGACTCTCCTGTAGTGTCTGCATCCAACTTTTCCCCTCTCCTTCTCTCTTTTTTTTTTTTTTAAGAGAGAGGGACAGTGAGAGAGACAGAGAAAGAGAGAAACAACTTTATTTAGTTTTTCACATGGCCTTAGTTGCTCCAACACTCAGTTGTGTACGTGGTGCTGGGGTTTGAACCCGGGTCCTCGTGCTTGCCAGGCAAGCACCGAAACCGCTGAGCCACCGCTCCAGCCCCTCTCCTTCTCTCTTAAACCCTCTCCAAGTAGGTTCTCAACCTGCCACCGCCGAGGCCCTTCTTGCTGTGGCCACTGAGAATCCATCCTGGATCTTGGGTGCTCAAATCTCAGGTCTTGTCCTGCCCAAGTTGGCAGCAGTGTTGGACAGAGTGCTCCCTCCCCCTGCTGGGAAGGCTTCTCTTCTCTGATTGATGCTCCTGCTCACTCTCCTTTGCTGTCCCAACTCCTCTCCCAATCCCTGAGTGCCACAGGTCCCCAGGAATCAAGCCACAACCTCTGTCTAAGAGAATCTGTTAATTCTCCTGTTGTAGCTGAGTGTGGTGGTGCATGCCTGTAATCCCAGCAGCTCAGGAGGCTGAGAGAGGAGGATCTCAAATTCAAGGCCGGCCTGAACAATTTAGTGAGGCCCTGTCTCAAAAAAAAAAAGAAAGAAAGAAAGAAAGAAAGAATTTAAAGGCAGGCACTGACTCAGTGGTTAAACACCCCTGGAGTCAACCCCAGCTCCAAAAAAAAAAAGAAAAAAAATTCTCCTGACGTTCATTTACCAAATCCCATCTATGTGATCTATGTGCAGATGACACGCAGATCCTTAACGCTAACCTGGAGCTTCCCCTCAACGCTAGAGTCTGCGTGAACCTTCTGTTCTGTCATGTCACTGTAGCTGTGAGAGGACATGCAGGGGCCAGGGGCGTGAGTGGCTTTATGAATGACCGCAACTCTTGCTTTTCCAGCCATGTGAGAAGAGGCTACCAAAAGAAAAGAAAGCGATACTGGAGAAAGCAGGGCCTTCGTGGTGTCCTAAAGGCATTCCCCACGCGGGATGGGGACACTTTTATTAACTCTTTCTCACTTTCCTGGGCTTGCTTCTGATAAGCTGAGAAATTGAGAAGCCAGGAGCACGGAAATCGCTTTGGCCAGCAGGTGGCGCCAAATGATCTCCAAGAGGTTGGGGGCTGAGCGCAGGTCCAGGGTGTCCTTGGTTCAAAGTTCTCAGCGGGTGTCAGCCTCTGCGGGGCTCTGCTGACAGGAGCATTAGCCCCGCTGGATGGGAGATGATGGGGAGCACTGTGCGGCAGCTGCGTTCCTGGCCTAGAATCTGCAGACACAGGACCTCCCCAGGCCAGCCCCCCTACCCCAGAGGCACGGAGCCCTCTTCTTAGGACCCACTGCTCATGTGGACCTGCGGAGCTGTGTACATGACTGCCGCTCAGAGAAGTCACCTGGCCAGGTTGAGTGCTAGTAAACGGTGTCCCCCGGCAGCTGAGATGGCGCAGCGGGGTACACACCGTCCACCTGCTGCAGGTCTGGGGGTGGGTGTCTGGAACTTATTGTCCCCCACCAGCTCCCGGACAGTAGGGTGCTGCTGCCCTCACACCCTGTTCAGCTGGGTGGACCCTGCATTTGCCCTGAGCTCTCTGCTCAGGTTCCTGCAGGACAGATTGGTGAATTCCTCCAGAATCTGGAGTCTGAGGCTGATGTGAGGGGCACTGCAGACAGACACGCAGGGGACCTGCCTTGGTGTTCACAGTCTGGCAGAGGCTGGGCCTTGGTTGTAAAAGGGACGGTCGTGGGAAGCTTTCTTTCTAAAACAGCTCCTAGCGACTTCTGTACTGTTCCCTGTGTCCTCGAAACAGGCCTGGAAGACCATGGGCGGGGCAGGGCAGTGGGGAAGCCTGAGTCTCTGTCCCCCTAACTCCCACAGTCCTCTTGCCCACAGATTTACTTCTGGGAAGCCCAGCGGCAGAACCTCACGGAGCGGGTGAAGACGCTTTTCCTGGCCGAGAACAGCGTGAAGCTCAAGAACCTGACAGGCTACACGGCCTACATGGTCAGCGTGGTGGCCTTCAATGCCGCAGGGGATGGGCCACGGAGCACCCCCACCCGGGGCCAGACGCAGCAAGCAGGTGGGCGGAGGTCCCAGGAATTCATCCTCCCAGCATTTGAGTGTCCTCTAGGAGCCCACACTGTGCTTGATGCTAGGGGCGCAGTGAGACCAACAGGTCCCCACCCTAGTGGGGGGCATGGATCTAAGCAAATGGATTGGTTAGCTGCAGAGGGTGGCAAGGGTGGTAGGACAGATGGCCTTGGGTAGCTGGTGACAGCTGGGCTGTGATGTGATTGGGAAGAAGCCAGCCGTGGGAAGCTTGTGGGAGGGGGTTCCGGGCAACAGGTTCAAAGGCCTGCGGGCTGGACAGGATTACAGGAACAGAGAGAAAGCCAAGATGGAAGGGGTCTCTGAAGGTCTGGAGGATTGGGATCAACTTTAAATGGCATGGGGAATCGTTGGAGGGGTTAAGCAACTGAGCATGTGACCTGGTTGACATTTTGAAAATGATTGCTCTGGCTGCTGGACAGAAGACAGACGGTGAGGAGAGAGGCTGGAGGCAGGGAGGCCAGGTGGGAGTCTGGGCAGCTGGACAGAGCACATGAGAGCGGAAGCCACTTCTCAGGCAGCTCCACACTGGATCCTCAGGGAAAGCCTGGGGACAGCAGCACAACATCGCCCCCATTTCATGATGAGCAGAGGTCTCCTCATAAAGCATGCTTCTTGCCCAGGGTCCTCCAGCTGGTCGTGGGGAAACAGAGGCCAGAACCCAGGATTTCTGAGAGAACCAAAAGTTCTCTCCTCGTGGAACTGAATACAGCCAGTCCCCTGTGTCTGTGGGTTCAGCTGACCAAGGATGGAAACATTTTTTTAAACTACGTCTTCACTGAACCTTCCGGACTTCTTCCTAAACCAGGCAGTGTAGCGCCTGTGTAGCCTTCACAGTGCGTTGCAGGCTACCAGTAGCATGGAGGGGATTTGGAGCCTCTGGGTGGAGATGCTTAGGTTCCCTCAAAAGCCCCATCTGATTGGAGGGGCTGGAGCATCCTGGGCTCTTTGTATCCACGGGGGTCTTAGAACCCACCCCCCATGGTTATGGATGATGACTGTGCAGGCTTCTGCCCCCAAATCCCTCTTCCAACCTGACCGACCGTCCCTTCCTGCGGAGCTCATTCCATCCTTAAAGAGCTGCAAAGAACAGACCCCGAGTCAGTGTGACTGAGCATGGGCCTCTGAATGTGCAGGCTGTCTGCCTGCCTGCCTGCCTGTCTGCCTGCCTGTCCATCAACCTGCCTTCCTGTCTATCTGTCCGTCGGCCTGCCTGCCTGTCTGTCCGTCAGCCTTCCTGCCTGCCTGTCTGTCCTAGCCTCTTTCTGTCTACGTGATCAGACCAAATGTGAGGGCCTAGGCGCCGGGAAGTTTCCGCAGCTGTAGCAGCAGGACAAAATGTTCTGTCCAGTCTCTCTAGCCCCGGAGAGGCAGGAAGGGCCCCCCACCCATCCCGAGCTCACCTCCCTCCATCAAAGCTGCTCCCTGACACTGCCTCCCAAGGGCTGGAGCTTCTGGAACTGGAAACCAGTCCAGATTAGCTCCAGCTCAGTGGGGATGCAGCGCCGGACGATAATAGCCCGTCCATCCGTCTTTCCCCATCCGGGACTCGGCAGAGGGGTTGCTTCCTGCCTTCCTCTCTGCCCCCCTCAGACCACCCCCACTCCAGTGTTTTCAGGGCAGCTCCAGGATTTTGAGTCTAAGAAACATCCCTTCCAGAGCCTTTGACTGTCCTTGGCCCTGGCTCCTCTTGACAGCATGCTGTCTCTGTGATGAGTTCTGGAGCTGGGGACGAGAGGAAGGCCATTGCACTGGCTACAGTTCTGGCGTCTTGTTTAGTCCCTTCCTCCTGGTCTGAGGCCCACATACCCCCACGTCTCACCCGGAGTCAAAAGATGCGCCCCACACAGCCAGGAAGCAGCCTTGCCCCACGGTGACCCCAGGGTGTGATGGCCGTCTGGGCTGCTAGCCAAGGCTCAAAGCCACTTCTCAGGAAGAAGTTGAGATTCTCCAACTTTAGGGGCAAATACAGTTCTATTTTCTCCCTGTTCCAGGGACGTTGATATGGGAAATCCAAGTGCTAACATGGAAGGAGGCAGGAAGGGGTTCAGTGGCCGGCAGTGACCCCTCCTGCCCTCCTGCACTAAGCCTGGCTCTCTTGTTCTTCCGGGGCCTGGGCCCAAGCACTCTTGCTAGTTTCTTGGAGCTGAACCCAAGACTTTGAACAGAAGGAGGAAACAAAACCTCTTTGCTGTCTCCCGCAGCCCCCAGTGCGCCCAGCTCAGTCAAGTTCAGCGAGCTGACCACGACCTCGGTGAATGTGTCCTGGGAAGCCCCACAGTTCCCCAACGGTGTCCTGGAGGGCTACAGGGTGGTGTACGAGCCCTGCACCCCAGTGGACGGTGAGTGGGACCTGCCCCGCACAGCCTGTTGGGGCTGGCGGTCCTCCAGGGTCCCTGTCACAACCGCTACACAGGGGTCAAGAGCACTAAGATTCTTCACACCTTAAAAACAGGGAAACTGAGGCCCTGACCAGGGAAGAGGCATTTCCAAAGGAAAACAGCAGCAAGTTGGGTGTTATAGGCAGAAGATTTTAAAATCATTCTTCCCCTTCAGTCAATGGACACAGGGAGAACAGGGAGGGAAATCTGAGCAAATGGAGTCCCCAAGATGGACAGGTCTCTATAGGACCAGGAAGAAGGCGGATCCCTGACTGTCCAGTCTCACCCCAGCCCCCCCAAACCTCAGCATTCCTCCTGGGTCATCCTTTACTTTTTGGAGGGCCAGGAACCCTTTTGAGAATCAGGCCAAAGCCTTGGAGTCCCTCCTCAGGAAGATGCACAGATTGGAGTCACCATACCCTTTAGCCTTCTAACAGCCAGATAAGAGGCCTGCTCTGCAGATGCTCCTCCCATCTGAGCCCCCCATCAAAACTGCCTTCAGACTCCTCACCTGCCCTCCCTCCAGACCCCACTTCCGGGCTGGGCCAGGCGACCCTAACTGGGGACATCAGACACCTGCCAGCTTTCTTCCCCACAGAGCTGCCCAGCCACGGGGTGCAAATGAGCTCAGGGTGAGCCAAGGGCCCAGAAACAGCTGCTATTTTGTTATCGCCCATCTTGTGAGGACAGGGGACTCAGAGGCCGGAACGAGAATGGGCTCCTTGATGCTTGGGGCTAGCTAGTTCCAGCCAGACGTTGGGGTGTGGCTGGCTGCCGGGGGTGCTCTGGTGGCAGGAAGTGACCTCTTCTGTGGTGCCCCCTCACTCTCCTGCCTCTGGACAGCGGAGCCTGGTGAGAACAAGGGGCAGAGCCAGGGAACATTCTGCCGCCAACAGTTCTGGGTCAGTGAAGGGAACAAAGACCTTCAGTCCTCTTGCCACCACCTGGGTGCCAGCAGTCCATGCTGTGAAGAGGACACTGCATGGGAGCAGAGCCCCAGGAGGAGACCTGGGGACAGAGACAAGATGCAGGGGTCAGGACAAGATTCAGCACAGCAGCCTCCAGCTGGCTGTGCAGGGGTCCCCTGCCTTTAGGGTCAGAAGAGCGTCTCAGTGTGCAGGGTCCACTGGACTGCACACACTTGCGTTTCCCCACCCTCCCCAAAAGCCCAGCTCATCAGCGTCTGCCCCAGGCCATGGCCCAGCCCTGGGTGCAGGTCAGCTGCAAACCGGCCTCCAGGGATCCAGCAGCTGCTCTCCTGCAGGGAAAACCAGGGCCCAGAAATTCCTTCAGGCGCCCATTGCTCCATCCTCTGATGGCTCCTTCCTTAGATAAACTAACCGGGCACCAACCTGTGTGCCGGCTGCTCCGTGCCTGTACTTGAACCTCAGCCTCCCCATCTAGAGAGCTCTTGATATCCTGGCTCAATAGAAGGACAGACTGAGGCCAGGCTAAAGGACATGCCCATGGGCTGCACAGTCCGTCCTTCCGTGGTGACTAGTGTGGAGCCGGGGGAGGCTGGCAGTCGGAAGCTGGATTCCTGAAGCATGGGGTGCACCCCCAACCTGCCTGAGAGCTGCAGTGATGCAGGGTGCCCAGGCAGCCTCACTTCTGCCTTACAAAGCCCAGAGGTGCAGGTGAGGGAGGCCTGGGGGATCTTGGCTCCCATTGGCACAGGAGGGGAGAGGCCAGGTGGCATCTAGAGCTGGTCACCGGTGTCCCCTCCAGCTCATGGTATCTTTCTCCACAGACAATGCCTAGAATTCAAGCTCCATGGGACTTCATATAGGGGAACAAAGTGGGGTACAGTTGTAAGTGCAACAGGCTGGCTAGTGCTCTTCTTCCAGGTGGTACACAGACCCTGTGGCTGTTCAGGACACGGGGACAGGACCCAGGCTTTCTCAAAGCTCTTGGACCACTGAGCCCTTTTCTCCAAGAACAGCTTACAGAATTGTGCTCTGTTGAACAGTGGCCATGGTGACATTTCAGCCCGATTTCCAGGGGCCCTACCCTACCCTGTGTCCAGGGCTCAGCTGCTGCTGTCCCTGCCCCTGCCCTACAGCCTCCAGTGGCCTCCGAGGCCCTGCCACTCTGGCTGCTTCAAGCCCTGCTCACCGTGCTTCCCCCAGGCGTCAGCAAGATTGTGACAGTGGACGTGAAGGGGAGCAGCCCTCTGTGGCTGAAGGTGAAGGACCTGGCGGAGGGCATGACCTACAGGTTCCGCATCAGAGCCAAGACCTTCACCTACGGGCCAGAGATCGAAGCTAATGTCACCACAGGCCCGGGAGAAGGTAGGGGAGCAATGTGCTGCAGCCCTCTGTGCCGAGTCCTTAGCACCCTAAATCAGAGGGGGCCCCCAGGTGTCAAGAGCTGTGCTAGATGCTGGAGACAGAGTGGGGATCACAGAGCTCACACTTTCCCCTGTCACAGTGTCCCCTCCCTGTCCCTCCTCCATTCTCCTGGTTCTGTCTGATTAGTAACATCGAAGTCCTTGGGATCCTCAAGCCACAAACCTAGACCCCCTTTCAGGGTCAGGCCAGTGCACATGGCCTGGCCTGACCACTTGCTCCTTTCTTTCCCTCCCCCCAACCGTGCAGCCCCTAGCACCTCCTCCCGGGAAGGATGCAGGCCAGGCCCAGCCCAGGACCCCCAAGGCTCTCAGCAGTGTGCGAGAGTCCCCTCAGCTCTTGTTAGAATGCACCTTCCCCGGGTGCAGGCTCTGGGGGGAGGGAGTCACCCAGCCATCTGCACTAGTACAAGAACCCTAGGAGGGTGTGAACCAATTGGCACCTCTGGGAACTTGGTGGGGCAGCAACCCCTTCACAGCCAGGGCGGCTTCCCCTCCCCCTCCACTTAGCCATTGTAGATCCCCTGCCTTTGAAGCCCTTCCTAATCTCCTCCTTTAACGCCACCCTTCTTCCTCTTCCTCCCCGAGTTGCACTGTGGTCAGGATTTAGGTCCCCTAGTCCAGATTGTCCCACCCAAAACACAAAAGCCACCTCCCAGGCCAGTGTACTGCTTCCCTCCTTAACTAAGAAAGTACAGAGCCCATCCCAAACTTCCCCTGAACCCCCACCGTCCTTTCCCCACCAGCCACCCACAGCAGCCTGGAGCAACAGGCCCCTCCCCAGCGGGGTTGGCTGGGTCTCCAGGATAGAGACCTCTGCTCTGGGAGCCCTGGTCTCCTGGCCGTCCACGTGTGCACTGCATTTGTCTCCCCCTAGTGGCCACAGCTAGCCACTCCTTGCTTTTTCTTTTTTCTTTTTTTCTTTTTTTTTCTGGGCAGTTTCTGTTCCCCAGGTCTGTTTCTGCAGATGAGTGTAATCTGTCCCTGGTCACCCTTAGGAGAAAGGCCACAAGGCCACTTCAGGCAGCATGCCAAGCCTCTCCAGCTCCACCCTACACCTGACCCAATCCCCAAGCTGGATGCCTGCACCTGAGTCTTCCCAGGAACCAAAAGCAGAAAGAAAAGAGGGAAAGGGAGCAGGCAAGGGGAGGGCTACTCAGTCCCTGGGGAGAGGAGAGGGCCACCTGGCCATTCTAACTCAAGGCTTCCAGTGCCCCTGCTGGGGGGAGAGGAGGTGGGAGATGGAGGCTGGAGCCTGGGGAGGTACCCAGCCTCCTGGCAGGTGTGGAGGAGGAGGAGCCTGCAGGGCAGGAATAAGCCAGGTCCTCCTTTGCCCCCCAGCCCAGGCAGGGACTGGCCCCTCCCCCAGCCCTGAGCATTTGTGCTGTGAAAACCCAGTCCCAGGGTCACCCCCACCCTCCACACCTCTTTCAGACTATATTGCCCCCTGTACCACCAGCAGGATGCTCCCTAGGGAAGCAAGGAAGGAGATAAGGTCCACCCAGGCCACAGGGTCAGGACGAGCACAGGGGCCCAGCAGTGGGCTCTCCAGCCATGTGACAAGTCCCTGGCTTCCTGTCCAGGCCAACTAGCTCTCCGGTGCCCTGGAGGGCTTTAGCACAGTGCTGGACTCTGCTGTCTTCTGCATGTGTCCGCAGGGGCCACCAGCTCCCTGGTACACCCGCTGGATCCACAAGCACCTACTGTGTGCAGGGCTCTGGGGATGCCCAGCTCCATGTCTGGTGGGTCAGGCTTGGTGGGTGACAGCATGAGGGACGGGGGCTTGGAGGCAGTAGGAGCCAGAGGACAGGCAGCAAGCAAGGTGCTCCCCAGGAAAGGAAGGGCTCAGACCCTCTGTAAACAGATGGTGACTCACACCTCTATGCACAGAAGCAGCCACCTGTCTTCTGCTCCGGTTTCCTGGCTGGCAATGTCCCAGGCTGCTACCTGGGCACACCTGCATGCCAGGAGAGCCGGCAGGGAGCCCAGTTCTTCCCCCATCTGCCTCCCAAGGCCCCTGGGGCCCCAGCCTCCTCTCTCATCACCTAAGAGCAAGTGCAGGAGGGGGTGGGGAGACTCCAAGCAGGGGGTAGGGTGGATGTCACTGTCACATGCCAGGAAAGGAGGGGTTGGGAGCCCTTCAGCCCCCCTCAAGCCAATACTCCATCAGGGACCCATTCTGACATCGTGGCACCCACCTCTACTGCCCCCATGACGTCCCTTCATACCATACCCTCCAGAAGGCCCTTACGATGGGCAAACTGAGGCACACCTGAGGGATATGCAAAGTGAGCAAATTACCCATCTAGTAAGTTCCAGGCTGGAACTAAACCCCCTCTGACCCTTTCCTGCCCTCTCCTGCCCTCTTCTGTCCTGGGATCTAGAAGTGGGGTGCAGGAGTAACCAGAGGAGACCGAGGCTGCGTCCTGGCCCATCCTGGAGGAAGCTGCTCCTCAGGCCTCCGTGCTCCTGAGGTTCTGGAGCTCTGAACCAGGGTCAGGTCAGCCACCCGGCGGCCCCCACTCCCCAGCACAGGTTGCTGGGCTGGGTGGCCGGAGTGGTTCTGTGCGTCTCTTGCACACTTAGTGTGGTTTGCAGGTGCCCCGGGGCCACCAGGAGTGCCAATCCTCGTGCGGTACAGCTCTGCCATCGCCATCCACTGGTCCAGCGGAGACCCTGGCAAAGGGCCCATCACCCGCTATGTCATAGAGGCCAGGCCTTCAGGTGAGACCTGCATCCTGCCTGGCTGGCTATCTCCTCCCCTGGGCTGAGTCTCATGGCTCATTTCCTGCCCCTTCCTGAGTCGTGGCCTTGGTGGGGTTTGAGAAACTCAAGGACAGAGCAGTCCTCTGAGCTGAACTCTTGCCTAAGGAACACTCAAGAGCCCCCAGAGAAAGGCTAAGTTCTAGGCAAGGACCAACTTGGGTTGAGAATTGTTCAAGAAGCTGGAAGAGCTTAACCACTGGTTCACGGTGGTTAAATACCCACGTCCTTTGAGTGACCCCAGTGGCCCAGCCTCTGTCAGCTGTCTCTGCCACCCCAGCTCTCGCTGTTCTTACCATTGTACCCACCTCTCCTGTCAAGCCTGAAATCCAATCACAAGAACTTCCAAACCTATCAGGGGACGAGCGACTGATAAGTCACTACTGGCAATGGCTCTCCTGTTTCACCTGCTTCCCGGGCTCCACTTACAGAGTCCCATCTCCCTCACTGCCAGGTTTCCAGGTTAATCAGAGATGCCACCGATTGAATCTGAGAAAGAAAAGGCTGGGTTGTTCTAACCTGGATAGCAAATAATAATCATAAAAAGAAGTCCTCGGGCATATCAGTGTCCAAAGCTTCCAGTGACAAACCGTTAATGCCTCCGGGTAGCCTGGTGCTAGTCATCCCAAAAGCAGAGTTAATAATTCTGCGAGTCCCCGAGGCCACTGCCACCGGCCGTTGTCTTAATATTCTGCTAATCATCAGAGTTGCAAATAGCTGATACATCTAGCAGCTCAGATCCACCGAATTCCCCGAGACTCACGAGGCACTGGCTCTCGCCCCGCTCCAGATGGTCCCTCCCTGCCCCTCCAGTGCAGGCTGCTGCGTTGGCCCAGAGACCACCATGTGCTTGGCCCAACCAGGGCCTGTGCCTGTTTATCCCACCAAGTCAGCCAACAGTGCCAGGCTCTGGAATGTTGGCCCTGGACTCTGGCCTGTTGATTTTTTTTTTTTTTAAGAGAGAGGGAGAGGGAGAGATAGAAAAGAGAATCAACTTTTTATTTACTTTCTCATCTGGTTTACGTTGCTTCTACACTTAGTTGTCTGCTGCTGGGGTTTGAACCTGGGTCCTCACATATGCCAGGCAAGCACAACGCCACCAAGACACCGCTCCAGCCCCCGGCCTGTTTTTTTCCAGTGTTCCCTAGGAGGCCCAGAATGAGCATTGGTGTTCCAAGTTTGGGGACCGCAATTTGATGCACACAGGTAGAATCCAGGACTGGGCATGACAGCAGGGACCAAGACTGGACCTGGTAAAAGGCCAGACCTGAGTAGATCCAGAGAGCCCGTGGAGCAGATTGGGCGGGCCATGCTGTGGCCTCCCCATAGAACTGCCTTCCAGCAACCTCCTGTTCCAGGGTGGCCAGCTCCTCTCCTCTTATGCTCCCTCAGTTCTAGAACCTCATCTTCAGGACAAAGTAGCTCATGGTACATTGCCCCTGCCTGGCCTGTGCTTCCTGCTCCTCAGGATAAGCTCAGCATCCCCACTTTCTACAGCAGGGAGATGCCAGGGGATTCACAATGGGGACGTAAAGGCCCATGGAACTGGCCCTGCACATCAGTCAGCTCCCAGGCGGGAGGCCAAGGCCACAGTGGCATGTTCCAGCAGCTTTTGGCCTGGCCCTGCTGCTCCAGCTACACCCTTTGTCTCTGGGTGAGGTGGAACAAGAAAAAAAAAAGGAGGGGGACTCCTCTTATTTCCATCTGCTGTCTTACTGTGTACGTTTTGATTAAGAACGGGTATTAGAAAAAGTCAGGGCCTGGTTAGGTGAAGTAGGCTATTCCCGTATGACCAGATCTTAGGCAGCCTCTTAAATCATATTTACCAGCCATTTTTTTTTTCAAGAGAGAGGGTCAGTGAGAGAGAGAAAAAGAGAATCAATTTTATTCAGTTTTTCGTGTGGCTTGCGTTGCTCCGATACGTCGTTGTGTATGTGGTCCTGGGGTTCGAACCTGTGTTGTTGCGCATGTCAGGCAAGCGCCGTAATTGCTGAGCCAACGCTCCAGCCCACTTACCAGCCATTTTAATGAGCAAGAAAACAGAAAATGTGGAGTTAGTCTCTGCACGTGTTAAACTATTGAGTCTTTCTCCAGGCGTGGTACAGGCTGAATCTCCCTTATCCAAAATGCTTGACACCTGTGTGTTTTGGAAAGCCGTCTCGGGAATGGGACCCAGGTCTAAGCCCAACATTCAGTTCTGTTTCATACACACCTTGTGGACGTTGCCGGAAGGTGATCTCATACAACAGTTCGGTAATTTTGCTCGTGTAATGAAATGTCCTGGTAGGGACTGGAGTGCTCAAAGGTCGTGGCTTTGGAGCATTTGGGTGTTGGGTTTTCAATTAGGGATGCTCAGCCTCAATTGGGTTGGTTGCTATGGTATTGACTGCAGTGCACATATTGTTAAATGTTTCGCCTGTGTTTTAATAAAAAAGAATAAAAGCAACACTTCAAAATGTGTCTTTAGATAGCACCGACTGAGGACCCCCTCAGCACCAAGCCCTGGACCCTCAGTGTTGAGCCAGGGGCCACACAGGCTGCCCTCAGGGGTGGTGGAACAGGGCGGGGTGGGACTTGAGGCTCCCCTCTCTGTTCTTGCAGACGAGGGGCTCTGGGACATCCTCATCAAAGACATCCCCAAGGAGGTGAGCTCCTACACCTTCAGCATGGACATCCTGAGGCCAGGCGTGAGCTATGACTTCCGGGTCATCGCAGTCAATGACTATGGCTTCGGCACCCCCAGCAGCCCTTCCCAGTCTGTGCCAGGTACAAGGAGTGGGGGAGCCCCGTGGAAGAGCCTGATGACAGTCACCAGACAGTGGGGAAGGAGGAGAGGCACAAGGAACATTGGGGTGGTCACGGACTGATGTGTCCCCTCAGCTCCCCAAAGCTGCAATCTCTGGGGCCAGGACCTGGGTCACCTCTCAACTCCAGGGCAAGCTGAGGGCCTTGAGCTTTGGGGTTCCCTTCCAGAAGCCCTGGGTAGTGCTAAAACAGTAGGCCCAAGGTGAGAACTTCCAGGAGCTCACCACCCAGGAGGTCCCAGGGTACCACGCCTTAAACTGCATTTCCGTGGAAACTGCCCCAGAACAGACAGCAGCCAGCACAGGTGGGCAGGCCACCAGGACCTGACTGAGCAGCACCCAGGTGGGCTCTGATCAGCGTCCCCGCTCTCTGCCCACTTCCTCTCCTCCCTTCCGGCATATGTCAGAGCTCACAAAGGACTTGTACCTACACCCCTGATCTAAATTGAGTCACTGACACTTTGAATGGTCCAGCCCCTTTCCCCGAGGCACAGATACAGTTCAGAATTCCTACTCCCCGGATGAGCTCAGAAACACAGCTGTTCCCCCATGCACCTGCTCCTTTGCCCAGGTTCATAGAACCAAGTCAGGAATTAGACTCTAACTGGGGACTGGAGGGGTGGCTCAGCGGTTACGGTGCTTGCCCGGCATGCGCAGGTACACAAGTTCAAACCCCAGCACCATGAACACAACTGGGTGTCGGAGCAACGAAGGCCATGTGAAAAAATCAGTGAAGGTTGATTCTCTCTGTCTCTCTCTGTGTCCTTCTCTCTTAAAAAAAAAAAAGAAAAGAAAGAAAGAAAGAAAAGAAGAGAGAGAAAAAAGAAATACTCTAACTGGGGGCTGGAATGGTGGCTCAGCAGTACGGTGCTTACCTGGCATGTGGGAGGGCCCAGGTTCAAACCCCAGCATCACATTCACAACGAGGTGTTGGAGCAACAAAAGCCACATGAAAAACTAAATAAAATTGATTCTCTTTCTCTCTCTCTCTCTCTCTCACTGTCCCTGTCTCTTAAAGAAAAGAAAAACTAAATAAAACTGATTCTTTTCTCTCTCACTTTCCCTCTTTCTCTAAAAATAAAAACTAAAAGAAGCAGGGACAGTGAGAGGAAAAATAGAGAATCAATTTTATTTAGTTTTTCATGTGGTTTTTGTTGCTCTGACACTTAGTTGTGTACATGGGTGCTGGGGTTCAAACCCTTGTCCTTGGGCATGCCAGGTGAGCACCATAGCTGCTGAGCCACCACTCCAGCCCCTCACTGTCCCTCTCTCTTAAAAGAGAAAAGGAAAAAGAAAAAGAAATGTTCTAACTGGGACAGAAGAGCACTCACTCTCCAGGGATTAGTACTGGCTGGGTGCACGCAGCACATACTGGGGGCTTTGGAAGAAGGGGAGCCCTACCAGGAAGAGGCATCCTAAAAACCCACATGTGTCCAGCCTCCCAAATCCCCCTGCTTTCTGCCTCTGGATAAAAATTCCATCCAAACTGAACCTCAGGGAACAGCAGCCAGGTCCCCTGTGGGCCAGAGAAGCACCTTTCCCCTCACAAATTTGAGTGTTCCTCTCAAAGTCCTTCCCTAGGCAAGGGGCGGATAGGACAGCAGTTAGCACTCTGCTGACCTCCCTTCCTGTGTCCCTGGCAGACATCACGATTCGATCCCAGCCTGTCATACAGGGAGTCCGGAAGCAACCTCAGAACCTTTTGTGAAATGGCCCTCCGGGTACACAATAGCTGGCACTTAAGATGAAACTGTCCTTCTGACCTGTCTCAGGTTCCTCCTCTTCCAGAGGGCACAGACCCACGATCTTAACCTATATGAGCAGTTTAGGGCCCCAGCGGGGGCGGGAGGTATGCGGGCAGAAGCACCCTGGACCTGACACCCGTGTCCACATTCTAGCCCAGAAGGCCAACCCCTTCTACGAGGAGTGGTGGTTCCTGGTGGTCATTGCCCTCGTGGGTCTCATCTTCATCCTGCTTCTGGTCTTTGTCCTCATCATCCGAGGCCAGAGCAAGAAATACTCCAAGAAGACAGACTCAGGTGAGTGAGTGGACACCAAGCCCTGCCGGCTGCACTTGACTTCCACGAGTCTCCCATCCGGCCAGGACAGGGGTGGGCAGGGGGCTCTCCTGGCAGTGCACCTGCTCAGGTGGGGCAGCTCCTGGACACCATTGCCGTGTCTTACTCACCTCCAACAGGAGGAAGCGGGCGTCCTGCCAGGCAAGGGGGTGGGGAGGGAAAGGGAGGCCACAGGTCTAGGAGGCCTCCACCCCTGCAGGGAGCAACGCCAAGTCTGGAGCCCTGGGCCACGGCGAGATGATGAGCTTGGATGAAAGCAGTTTCCCTGCCCTGGAACTCAACAACCGGAGGCTCTCGGTCAAGAACTCCTTCTGCCGGAAGAACGGCCTGTACACCAGGTAGTGGACCCTCTGAGTGGGCAAGGGCATGGGTGTGTGCTGGGGAGCCAGGCCTCAGCGCCTGGCAGTGCAGGCTGGGGGGTGTGCTAGGAGGACCTCAGGACAGGCAGTGCCCATGTGGCCTTCCTCCGTCCTGGGAACAGCCTTCACGCTCCAGGGCTGGGAGCTGTCAGCAGAAAGAAGGTTCCAGGCAGAACACCCAAGCTGCCCTGTCCAGCCCAGAGTGCACTAGGGGATTCACAGGAGCCAGGTTCTAAGCCTCCTGTCACGGCAGCAGAATGCACACAGCTTGGGAGTTTGTGCCAGTCACGGGGAGCTGCTGCATATCAGGCCTGCGGAGGGTGCCAGGCAGACACAGCAGGGACAGGTGCCAGGAGCTCCTCTGGTGTTGCTATACCTTCCCCACCTGAGGAAGTGTGGAAGGCCTCTCCCCTGGCCCCTGCTGACACCATCAGGGGACAGTCTCCTGCCACCATGCCTCAGCATCGGAGAGCAACCGAGGGAAGGCAGCAGTTTCTGTTTCTCCTGACTTCACTCCAACCCCAGCCCCTCCTGGGGCCCCCTCCCCAGGGCCACCAGGCTGCCCATTTCCAAAGGCAGGGGCTGCTGATAGGATGTGGCAGTTTTACACTCCCAGGAGCCAGAGGGGCCCCTTCCCCAGCCTCAGCCCTATTGACATTCCCTGCTCTTTGGAGGCAGCAAGCAGGGGGGCAGCCTCTCTCAGGGGGACTCACAAAGCTTCTCTGTCTCTGTTTTGGAGGGACAAGCCAATGTGTGTGCTCCTTGGTGGGGGGCAGAGGGAGGACGGAGGGCGGGGCCCACAGGCTCTCATCCCTGGCCAAACCCAGCCTTCTGTAGAAGCTGCTGGAAGCTGTGTGGTACCCCAGCATGCCACAGCAGCCCGCCAGGCTGGCTCCAGGGCCTGCCCTGTGGAACAAGGGGCCATTTCACCGATGGCCTCACCTACCCTGGCCTCTCCCAGCATCTCCCACCCACACAGCACACACATCCAGCCGCGCAAGTCCCCCATCCACCCTGTGGACACAGAAATCTTGTTTGCACCAAACGGGCACCAGGCTCCAGGGCCCTGAACCTGGCCACAGGGACAGTGCACCCCTCCCTACTCACCGTGTGTTGTTGAGGCAGCATTAGCGTGGCACCCTGCTTTTCCCTCCTCCTCCAGGCAGCTCTCCCCAAGGCCAGGAAGGAGGAGGAATCCAGAATGGAGGGGCCACATGGCCTGGAGGAGGTCTTCCTCCTGGGGGAGGCTGCTCTGTGTGAGGCCTTCTCTCAGCCCTGCTCCCCTATTCTCTCTAGGTCCCCACCCCGGCCCAGCCCCGGCAGCCTTCACTACTCAGATGAAGATGTCACCAAGTACAATGACCTCATCCCAGCAGAGAGCAGCAGTCTGACGGAGAAGCCCTCGGAGATCTCTGACTCTCAGGTAAGGGCAGGAGGGCTGGGCACCTGGACAGGGCAGGAGAGCAGCCCCTCCCAGAGTGGGGCAATGAATGGAGATGGCCCTGGAGCGCACACCTGGCAGGTGGCCCGTCACCTGGCTTTCCTTCCCTCCCTCCCTGTCTGGAGGCATAGAGGCTGAAAAGGCCCAGGAACTAACCAGAAGTCATGCGTATGTCAGCTGCCACCCCCAAGTTCTGCTCAGAGTCTGCCCCCAAGACCAATGGGGTCTCCATCACATGCGTTTCCCCAGAGCATGTTCCCCTGGACTTGCTGGAGTCACCCTCCTGCCCAGGAGGCAGGGAGCAGGAGGTGAGAAGCTCCACGCAACCCTGCACTGCCAGAGGCCTGCACGGCTGTCAGCCCAGCTCCTTGGGCTCGAAGGAGCACCAGACACAGAGGGCCGGGGCCTTGGGCGGGAAGCAGTGTAGACCAATGAGGCCCTGTGCTTTGAACCCTGACTTTCTGCCTCTGAACTGGGATGTCCTGGATGAGCTAGGTCACCTGTTGAGCCTCAGTTTCTCCACCTGCAGGGGTGATAAGAGGCTCTCTCATGGTTCTGTGGGGGAGTTCCTGAGAGCTCAGCCCAGGACTGGCACAGGGCAACCATTCCATAAATGCTGGCTTTTAGGTTGGGGTAGGGGGACAATAACTCTGAAGATGCTGTGTCAAGTTGTCAGGTGGTGGGCCAGGCTATGGGGACATTCCCAGCTGAGTGCATTCCAAGAGAAGCAAGAGGTGCCAACAGGGAGGAAGCCGCTGGCCTGGTGGGAGGTGCCAGGCAGGCAGGGATCTGGCTGCCACCTGAGGGCTGAGGGCCTCTCCCTGCCCATTTTCTTCAGCTCCAGGGTAACTGGTGGACTTGGCAGAGCCAGGGAGGTCTAAGTCCACAGCTCACAGATGGCAGGGAGAGACCCCAACTTAGTCTGGCTCGCCTGTCGGTGGAGGACAAAGTTGCTTGAAACCTTGTGATCCAGGTTGTGACAGCTTTTTTTTTTTTTTTTTTTTAAGAGAGAAGGACAGCAAGAGAGAGAGAGAGAGAGAAACAGAGAGAATCAATTTTATTTAGTTTTTCACATGGCTTTCGTTGCTCTGACACTTAGTTGTGTACGTGGGTGCTGGGGTTTGAACCCATGTACTCGCGCATGCCAGGCAAGCGCTGTAACCGCCGGGCCACCGCTCCAGCCCCTATGACAGCTTTTTATGAGTATTGAACTTGTGCAGCCATACAGACTAGGGGGACTCACCAGGACATACAGGCCTTGGTTCTTCCCCTGGGGCATGAGTTTTTCTTTCTTTCTTTCATTTTGATACCAAGGATTGAACCCCAAAGTGCTTAACCTCTGAGCCACATCCTCAGCCTGTCTTTAATTATTATTTTGAGACAGGGTCTCGCTAAGTTGCATAGACCCTTGCTAAATTGCTGAGGCTGACTTTGAATTTGAGATCCTCCTGCCTTAGCCTCCCAAGCCACTGGGATTACAGGCATGCACCACCTCGCCCCTCTGATTTTTCTTTCTTGCCCCTAAAGATGGTGACCAACATTTGATTCTAGACATTCAAGATGGATTGAAAAAGATAAAGGGGCTTCCTGTGCCCCTGGGGCAGTATCATGGGGCTCCTTGAGCTGTGCTTCTGTGGACAGAGGCAGCTAGCAGGAGGGATTTCCTGTGTTGCTCTGCTGGGTGGCCTTTGACCTTCTGCAGAGCACATTAGTATTCATGCTCGATGGCTGGGCCCCAGACTTCAGGGAGCGTGCCCTCTGAGTGCAAAAGATGCTGCCTGGCTACCCCAAGACACTCACGTCACCTGGCCATGGGGCCATGCCAGGACCTCCTATCCTTGGAGACAGATTTCCTGTGCTCCAGAACATCCAACTTCAGAAGTTCCCCCAGGGTGGACCCGAATGCCTGGAACCCTCCCTGTGCTCAGCCCTGGTCTGATTTGCTCAGAAAAGCCGGTCACTTAAACATAGTTTCCATGGCAACTGGGAACCAGTCACTCCCCTGGAGCAGTGCCCTGGGAGAGGGGCTCCTGGGCTCCAGATGGCAGTTGTCACAGCAGAATGCCTACACTCCTTTTGGGGCCAACTTGTCCAGTCCAGGCTCTGGATGCCTGCCTGGAGAAGTGGGGCTGGCTCCAGGTTTATGTTGGGGCTTAGTCATGTTTTGGGGTCTGTTTTCTCTGAAGGCAAAGTTCCAGAAAAGCAACTGTCTTGATCACTGTGTATTCCCTGTGTATTCCCAGTGTGTGATTAGTTGTTTAAATGATTAAAGATCAGCCAGGTGTAGTGGCACACTCGTGATCCCAGCAACTCGGGAGGCTGAGGCAGGAGGATCACAAGTTTGAGGCCAGCTTCAGCAACTTGGTGAGACACTGTCACAAAATAAAAATAAAAAGGGCTGGGGGTGTAGCTCAATGGTAGAGTGCCCCTGGGTCACAAAGACGAAAGAAAGAAAGAAAGAAAGAAAGAAAGAAAGAAAGAAAGAAAGAAAGAAAGAAAGAAAGAAAGAAAGAAGAGAGAGAAAAGAAAGAAGGAAGGAAGGAAGGAAGAAAGGAAGGAAGGAAGGAAGGAAGGAAGGAAGGAAGGAAGGACAGACAGACCACCAAGGACAGGTAATAGGCTCCCAGTACAGTGAAACAGACTCATGGGTTAAAGTTATTTCTTCTCACCAACTCCTAACTCACACGTCAGAAGTCACACTGGTGACCCCATCCCCCTGGGTCCCTCGTGCCTCACCACGTGATAGTGACAACCCTCTAAAACAGTAGTGCATCTTTTTGTACTGATGAGGAAACTGGGAATCAGAGAGGTTAAGTGGGGTGGCTCAGGTCCAACAGCCAGAGGTGCCAGCTCCGCCTCTCAGAGCCAGACCTGTGCTGGCTGCAGGATCTGGGCCCTGGTTCTGCCCTGTCCCTAAGCCCCACCCCTCACAGCAGACTTTCTGGAAAAGTCTTCAGAACCCATCCGTGACACAGGCTCTGAGCACTCATGCCACTCCTCCACTTGATGTATTTAACAAGTAACTCTAGAGTTTCTAAAAAAGGAAGAGAAAAGAAGCCCAAGCCTCCTCAGAGAACACACTCAGAGGAGGGGGCTTCGGGAGCTGACATTGTTCCCAGAAGACCCCCACGCAGCGGTGGCCAGTGCCCACCTCCACAGAGGGCTGCTTTGAAAGGTGGACCATGCATGGCTGGGCGCGGTGGCCACACCTGAAATCCCAGCGGTTCAGGAGGCTGAGGCAGGAGGATCACAAGTTCAAAGCCAGCCTCAGCAACTCAGGGAGACCCTGTCTCAAAATAAAAAATAAAAAGGGCTGGGATGTGGCTCAGTGGTTAAGCGCCCCTGGGTTCAATCCCTGGTACAAAAAAAGAAAGAAACAAAAAGGGAGGGAAGGGTGGAAGAAGGAAGCAAGGAAGGAAGGAAGGAAAGAAGGGAGGCAGGGAGGCAGGCAGGAGGCTCATGGTGGCTGGTGCCTGAGTCCACCGCAGGAACCCACTCTGTCCCTTATTGACCCTGTGACCAGGAGGGTCTTTGGCAGCCCTTTACCCTTGCAGGGCAGGTAGCACCTTCCAGCCAAAGGGCAACTGAGATGAGGTGGGGCCCATGGGGTACCAGTGGCTCTAGAGAAGGCACTGGTCACCCACCACGGGGACCCGAGGCAGACAGCTCTTTGATTCTACAACAGGGCTGCTGAGGGCAAGACAGGACCCTGATACAGCCAGGGGGCTTTACTCTGTGCTCACAGCCAATGAGGCCGGGGTGCCCACAAGTTCTAGGGCCTGGCAAACCCTTGGTCAGGGCTCCACGACCAAGCCACACACACAGGCTCCTTCCTTAAGCTCACTCAGGTCACTGAGGTGATGGAGATGTGACTCTGCCTCCCAGGAGCTCCCAGTGGTCCTGGGGGAGAGAGACTTGGAGACAGAGCAGCTGGCCCCCACCAGCTGGCCCCCTCCAGCTGCCCCTTCTGATACCTTTGGTGCACACATAAATGAGGCCACCCTACTACAGCCGACTCAGTGTCTAGGGTGTGGCACCCCCACTATCCTGAAGATGGTGGGTCTGCTGCCAGTCCCCCTACGAATCCCCCCATGTTTCCCAGGACCAGCAACAGCAGCTCCCCCCAAAGTTTCAGTGGCTCCAGAGATTCCCTGCCTACATTTTGGAAGTGCCCCTCCCCAGGTCTGGTGAGTTTTGCATTTGCCACCTGGTTTACATTCGAAGTCAGACCACCCAAATCTCACTCTCCCAAACTGGAGGAAATCTGCCCAGCGCTTTCTTTCCTGTGATATGGTAATAAACAAGAAGTCTATTTGACTTATAAACAAACACCCATGATTCCAAGTGAGAGAAGCCATAATAGGGTTGTGGGTGAGGGTCTTGGGGGGAGAGGCTGACTCCTCCCAAGGGCTCAAAGCAGGGAGCCCAGAGCTGCACCCCAAGGGGTGCAGAAGGAGGAGGCTCCAGGCAGAGGGAGGCACACCCAAAGACGGGATTTAGAGAGCCTGTGGCTCGTTTGAAGGAACTTCTAAAAATGCAGGATGGCTGCTTTCCAACTCCACTTTCAAAATAACAGCCCGAGTTTGGTGGGAAAAAAAAAAATATCTTTAGCACAGAAAGAAAGTTCAATGGGGAAAAAATGACAGACGCTTTTCATCATTTTCCATCTCAACACACACTGCTTGGCCGCCCCTTCAAGCTCGAATAGCAGAATTAAATGGGAAAAGCAAGAAGAAAACTATCGTATTGTACACTCTTTTTATGGAGCCCTGGGACCGGCCGTCCCCAGGAGCCAGGACGGGCTCCAGGTTGTTGGTGATGACATCATGTAGTCCTCAGAAACCCCGGGAGGCACCGATGGGGTCATGAGGAAGAGAGCACCCGCATGCTCTGGTCTTGGAGCTCACAAGGGCAGGTGGCTGGGCCTCGGGCTGATCCAGCTGCAGCCTGGCCTCACCCAGCTGCCCAGCACACTGTCCTTCATTCACCCCAACCTCACCCCAGTGACCTTCCTGGAGGCCCCTGACCCTGGCATCTCTGACAGCTGAGAGGTGGGCACCCATGGGATGTCGCTTTACCTGTGAGGGCTCAGGCAGCGTGCGTGACATTGAATCTGCGCTGACATTTTGCATGGGACATTCCTTGGACATTGCCAGTCCTTTTAGCATCCAGAGCCCTGAACTCTGATGGAGCATCCAGGTAGCACATAGCAAGAGACTGTAGCCCCGCAGGAAGTAGCCCAGCTGGGTTAGGGCACCCAAGGGGCAAGGCTGGGCAGGGCAGAGAGCCCCTGGGTGACTTCCCTACCTGGGGCCACATGTTACCCCCAGACTTCCTGAGTTTCAACAGGATACTGTCCCCCGTCTGGTCCCGGCTCTGGTCCCCAGCCCCAAGCCCTGGAAGGCTCCTCGCTCCCTTGCGGGTGGAGTGTGGTGCAGGAGGGAGGCAGAAGGGCAGAGGGGCTTAGCTTTGCTCCTCTGTTTTGTTCCGGGCTTTCTCTGGGGTCTGCCCTCCTCTAGCCCCCTTCCCACTGGCATCCCCAGGCCCGGAGTCTGAGTCGGCGTCCCCAGGCCCAGTAATGGCTGCGGTGAAAAGGCCAGGCCACTGAAGCAGCCGCCTGAAGGCCAGGCGGGGATGGGGACGCCTCTGAAAGCCCCCTTTGTTCTGGGCCTCTTCCTGGGAAGCTGTGTTCAATTACTGCAGAGGCCCTGAGAGTTGAAAGCTGCAACAGGAGCCCTGGTCCCCCAGCTCTTTCTTCTCACCCCGCCCCCACCCCAGAAAAGAAACAGATGTTCTGGGAGATGGAGGCGGGGCAGCTGGGGCTCCTTGGCTCCCGGTGGGGGAGGGGCCCAGACGGCCAGGGCAGGAATGCTGCCCCACAGGGGGCCTGGCACCCAGTAGGTGCTGATGAGCTAGCAGCCCCTGGGGAGGGGTGTTCTGCTTGAATGAGACCTGGCCCCCATGTGGCCCCCGAACCAGACATGCTGCACTCTCCAGCTTTCCAGTGACCTGAGCTCCCCTGGCCGCTTCTGACCCCTCCCAGGGGATGTCAAAGCCTCTGGGTACAGGTCTGCCCCCTCGCTCCTGCATCCACTCCTGTGCCAGCTCATTCCTCCTGTGAGCCAACCGTGGGGCTCTACCCGTTTTACAGAACAGGACACTGAGGCTGAGAGAGCATGAGGGATGGGCCTGATCTGAGCCCACTGGCGTGAGAGGCTCCCCTGCAGAGGAGCCGAAGGTGATCAGGCTTCCTCTCCGAGCCTGGCGCCTGGGCCTGGCTAAAACTCTAGACCCTCTGGAGACGTGGCAGGACCTATCCTGGGGGCATGCTCCTCTCATCCCCCATCCTCCTAGACCCTCACTGTTCCTCCAGGACCCCAGCTCCTGCCTCCGGGCCCCCTGTGGGCCGGCACTGGCTACGCTCTGGGCATCAGGCGAGATCGAGCCCTCCTGCCTGCATCTCCCTTTTGTTCCCCAGCCAGCAGCTGGGCAGCAGGCAAAAAAAGTGTGGGCGGGGGCTTTCATTGTGCGGCCTTGGGGCTGAGGGTCTTTCCATCATCTTGGGCAGCAGGGAGGTGTCTGCTGGATGAGGAGAGGGACTGAGGGCGTAAATTAGCAGATGGGCTGGGGAGCTCTGGATCCCGGTGGGAGGAGGCGGGTGGCTCTCATTCCCTCCTGTGGCCTCCAGGCAGGAGTGAAGGACCGGACCAGGGCCCTGAGCCACGCCCCCGCCCGCCTCTCCACGGGGTTCTCTCCAGGGCTCAAGCCCATCTGTGTTCCAGTGGCCACAGCTCAGAGGTGTGAAAACCAACTAGAGTCACAGGCGTCTCTCATCTCTCGAAGAGCCCCTGCCCCAGTCCCGTGTCATTGTAACTCTGGACGCTGCAGCCATGTCTCTGGAGGGGTTGGGACAGGGTGTGCATTCCATTTCCCCCAGCTCGGACCCTGTTCTCTACCTGTACAGCAGAACCCTGTTCATTGTCCCAAACGCATTTGCTAACTGAGTTTTCTTGCTGCGGTGTGATTAGTTAATGGCCCTCAGGCAGCCCTTGTGGGTGGGGTGAGGAAGGCAGGGACATTAGCTGGGCAGGGGTGAAGAAACTGGGTAGGTTTCATTGAGAGTGAGCTGTTCATAAACATCAGGCTCCTCTCTTCCGGAGAGTTCCCATCTGTTGTCTTTCTAGTTCTCAAAAAACATGGCCAGGCGCCCGGGGTGGGGGAGGGGTGCACCATATTTTTAGTTCCGCAATTTGGATTTCGATTCATACCCCAGGTTGACTCAGGTCTCCCGAGAAGCAGATGAAGCCTGCGCCTAGAGTATCCAAAGACCTTTAGGAATAATTTAATATTTTACATAAAAAAAAATAAGAGGGGGCTCATAGTTGCAATTACATGAAAATTCAGGACTTCTTGTTGAAGTTTTCTGGTACTTATTTTGTAACTGAGTGTCACTTTTATTTTGGAACATGCACGGGTTAGGCACCCACATTTTTCACTACCCAGGCCTGCAAAGATCTTACCTGGCTCTGCTTGGTACCTTATCACTAAATGAATCAGTCTGAACCTAGGTTACTATGCAGTATGTGACGGACGAACCTCAATGACATTGCCAGACGTGGAAGGTTACGTGTTATATAATCCCATTAATAGGAAATATCCAGAATGGGTAAATCCCAGTAGACAGAAAGCAGATTTGTGGTTGCTGGAGGGGGAGGGACTGGCTTCTACCTTGGGGTGATGAAAACACTCTGATAGGAGTGAGGGTTCCCGACATTGAGAATGTACCGAATGCCTGCTTTAAAATGAATTATCTTTACGATAATGTGAGTCTCATCTCGATTGGAAAAAAAAGATCAGAACTCAGGTCTGGCAGCCACGCGGAATAAAGCAGGCCTCTTCTTATCCCCTGTTTTGCTTCCTGTGGTTCCAGTTGCGAGTGGTTAACTGTGATCCGAAAATATTAAATGGAAAATTCCAGAGATAAACAGAGATCACATTCACATAACCTTTATTACAGCATGTTGTTATAATTGTTTTTTTTTTCCTCTCTTAAAGAGAGAGAGAGAGAGAGAGAGAGAATCAGTTTTGTTTTTGCTTTTTTTCATCTGGTTTTGGTTTCTCCAACACTTTCTTGCACATGCCAGGCAAGCGCTCTACCGCTGAGCCACCGCTCCGGCCCATAATTGTTTCGTTTATTATTGTGGTTCTTCGTCTCTTACTGTGCCTAATTTATAAATTAAACTTTACCATGGACATGCATGTCGGAAAGCACATGGTAGCCGTGGAGTCCGGTCCTGTCTGAGACTCCAGGCCCCTGGGGGCGTGGAAGGCATTGTCATGGATAACAGCGACACCATGGTGGGCATTTTCTATCCAGTCTGCTCCAAAGAGGCAGGAAGAGGGCATTCAGGGTGCTGTGCCCACCTGGCAGCGAGGGAGCTGCCGTGCCCTCAGCTTAAGGCTTGGAAGAGGCAGAAGAGAGGTTGGAGCCACAGCTCTTGTGCCCTTCAGCCCTGATTGTGCCAACTGGACCCTATGAGGCCACTGACATCACAATCCTTTGTCTTCCCAGGGGAGTGACAGCGAGTACGAGGTTGACCCGAACCCCCAGAAGGCCCACTCCTTTGTCAACCACTACATCAGCGACCCCACGTATTACAACTCCTGGCGGCGCCAGCAGAAGGGCATCTCGCGGGCCCAGGCGTACAGCTACACGGAGAGCGACTCGGGCGAGCCGGACCACAGCACCGTCACCAACAGCAACAGCGCCCAGCAGGGCAGCCTCTTCCGGCCCAAGGCCAGCCGGACTCCAACGCCCCAGAACCCACCGAACCCCCCAAGTCAACAGAGCACCCTCTACCGCCCCCCCAGCAGCCTCGCCCCTGGCTCCCGGGCTCCTATAGCAGGATTTTCATCATTTGTTTGACGTCGGCTCCACACCTCCCACACCGCCTGCCAGAGAACAAAACACTGAGAAACCGAGTCAACTTTTCACCTCCCAAGCTTATTTTTCCAGAGATTCCAGGGCCAGCAAAGCCAGTGTTGAGAAGGAGGGACAGGCGTGTGGCCAGCCAGCCACCGGCTTGGATGGTGGGATTCACTGCTCCATGAGGAGCTGCACAGGTCTGGGGATGTGGCTGTCACACTGCTGCTGTGGGCAGTTGGTTGAGCCCCTGGAGAGGGAGGGCAGAGGACCCCAGGGCTGCACGCAGGTGGGACAGAGGACAGAGAAGGCTCTGCACATCTGACAGTGCTGGTTCCTGTGCTCCTCTGAAGAAAGGACAGGTGTCCCCAGAGCCACAGTCCACCTGTCTCTCTGCACCTCCCCCTGGCAGGTGTCTCATGGCCTTGCCCAAGCCCCTACCCTGCTCAACTCCTCCACCAAGCTTTTGATTTATTTAGAAAAAGGAAAGAAACTAAAGGGTGAGAGTCTGCTTAGCAACTTCTCCATCCTGCACATACATTTTTTAAAAATTGTGAATCCAAGGAAGAGGGCCTGAGGGTTGGAGGTGGGGAGTTCCCCATATAATGAAGCCCTTTACTTGAATTCCCTTCCCTGAGCTCAAAGGAGGCTCAGTCTGGGAAGCAGAGATGTAAGGTGGCTGGCCTGGGCCCTGGGGCCACACGTTGCAGAGGTCAGCCAAGTTGGAGAGCCAGGCAGGGGCCAGAAGAGGGTCCTGGGAGAATCCCCTTGGCCCTCCTGGCCCCACTGCACACTCACTTTCAGATCCGTGTCCTGTCTCTCTGCTCACAGCCTGCTAAGCACAGCACACAGGAGCCCAGAGGGCTGCCCAGTCCCTGAGCCAAAGGCCAGGGCCACCACCATGACACAGTCTGCTTAGCACCTGGTTTACAGAGTCGAAGGCTGCCCAACCCCAGCAACATCTTCCTGGCTGGACTCAGCCTGGCCAGAGCTGGGAGCAAGGAGGGGCCTTTCAGGAAGCCCATCCTCCCAACTGGACACCGATCCTGAGATGCATGGCCAGCCTGGCCAGGAGGGCGGGCCAGATGGGACTAAGGGACAAGAAGAGCTGGCGGGAGGAGAAGCTTTCACACACATGATCTACTGCAAAGAATGTTCTTTAAGAAGTCACTTCTGGCAGCCTGACCCTGCATTAATTTGGGCCTTCTAAAGCAGCAGTTTAGGGAGGAGCCTTTCCAGCAGATTCCCTGAGTTATCTGAGGTTCCTCAGTGACCATAGCAGCCCTGTGTAGCGGCCCAAGGCCACCCCATCACTGGGATGGATGGCTGCCTCTCTCCAAGGAACTGGCCCAGCTGGGGTGCGTCCCATTCAGCAGGGGGCCTCTTAGTGGGCTGCCTGCCCTGCTGGAGAGGGGCTGGGGCCCTGTTTTGGGGAGTGAGGAGAAGAGTTGCCGGGAGGCCCACGCAGGGCAAGGGCCTGCACCCTCTCCACCATGTTAGCCACCATGCTAACAGCGATTAGGAAGGGAAGGGCCCACCCAGGCCACCTGCCCCCAGGAGATGTGGACCGCTGGCCCCTCTGCTGTGTACCAACAGGGGCTTCTCAGTGAGGGGGCCTTGGTAGGGAAGCATAGCTGTCCCCTAAAGGAGGGTAGGGAGTCAGGCGCTCAGAGCCCTGCAGCCTTGTCTGGAGGCTGCTGCTGAGTCTGCCGGACCCCTGGCCCCCGCAGCCTGGGGTTCAGCTTCAGGCACCACATGATGATGCTGCTGCGCTCTCTCCTCTCTCTCTTCATGATTTTTACCTTTTCCTTCTCTGTGGCGTGTTGGACCATTTAAGGAAATTCCCAGTTTGCATTTGGGAAGGATTTTAGCGCAGCCCGGTGAGGGAGCCCTGGGGAGGAAGTGGGCTGAGTGAAAAGCATTTCGTGTGTGTGTTGCACATGGGGACGGTTTTCCTTTGCCTTTAACAAATCACCTGGTGCACTAAAATGTCCCCCTCCTGCTCCCCCCACGGGCAGGACGGTGCCCTCGCGCACGCCACACAGATGAGCAACACCAACGTGCGTGTTAGCAAGAGGGCTCTTAAATCCCTCTGATGGTCCACGAGGCGCACGTGGTCCGGGTGACTTGAACTTGGGATGTGACGGGGATCTGTTGCCCAAGAGGGAGAGAACACTGTGAGTCACAGCTCCTAGAGGAGTCCAGGAAGTCAGGCTGGGCCCAAGGTAAACGTCCCCCTTTCGTTCATCAATGCCCACTCACCAGGAGTGGGGTCTCCACTGCCTAGCCACATCTGGAAGCCAGGTAGGTCTCCAGCTGTGGACTCTGATTGTCTGACTAAGACACCCTCGTTTACATATCTGCTGGGCCAGCGGAGGCCCCTGGCACCTATTTCCAAACACCTGGCCACATTGGAAAGGTGTGGTGGGCTCTGCCCGAGGGTAATGGAGCCTTCCTGTCTTTGATTTCCTAAGCCTGTGACGCCAGGGCCCTGCCTGTGCGAGTCCGCTGGGTGAAGGGTCACAGTAGGACACACCTGGTCCCTTGGCCTCACTGTGCCCTAAGGAGATCTGGTGTTGCACACAGGAGTCCACGTGCGGCACGACAGGCTGCCCTCTCCCCATCCCGGCTGTGCCTCCTGCGTTCACAGGAGCTCTGCACCCAGACTGCCGAGACAAACCAGACACCCTGGGGTCCAGAAGCACCTTCATCCTGGGGCTCCAAGAAGTTGGCAAACCCAGGCTGCCCTCCTAACCCCCCAACCCAACACTGCCATGAGTCGGAGGGTATAAGGACGCAGTGGTGTTGCCTCATCCACGTGCTCCTCTCGAGGCCTTCTGTTGCTGCCCACGCCCCTGGGCAGCTCTTCTAAGGTGCCAGCGCCTCATGATCAGCCACTCTGGGCAGGGAGAGAGCACAGGGAAAGTGCCCACACAGGCGGAGGGGTCAGCGGGCAGGAAGGTCCCTGTCCAGGGACCCCACCCTTACCACCACCCTGAGCACAGGTGCCCCCGTGGGACCACCCCCTCTTTTCTGTTTCCATGAAAACAACCAAAAGCATTTGAACGTGTTACCTTTCCTCACCCGTGTAGACTCCAAAAACAAAATCAATACAGATCTTTATTTTTTTGATTTAAAAGATATAAATGAAAAATTATGGGAAGAGTATTCATCGTGGCAGGTGCCTGTCTGTAAGAAAAATATACGTATATGTCACATAGCTTGTTAGCAGCTTTATTTTTCAAATGAAAGGTAAGAAGAAATTGATTTGAAATATATACCATGAGAAGTCCCATGTCCTGTCAAACTGTCAGTATTTTATAAATAAACTTTTGTTTTGGAGTTGGGAAGCACTGTTCATTCTTTTCCTCCCTGGCCGGCAAATCAGGGCACCAGCCCAATATCATGTTCAAGTAATCTGCTCCCCAAACATCCATTGTTAGCTGCGTGGGGCCTGACCCTCTGCTCTCTTCATTCATAGATTGGGGCATCTCTGTACCTTCAAGTGAAATGAACTATTTTATTTATTTTGAGTTTGTAGGATAGCCAGGCTGGGTGGAACATGCCTATAATCCCAGCAACTTGGGAGGCTGAGACAGGAGATCTCAAGTTCAAGGCCAGCCTCACCAACTTACTGAGACCTTGTCTCAGAACAAAAATTAAAAGGGGCCAGAGCAGTGGCTCAGCAGTTACAGTAATTGCCTGGCATTCAGGAGGATGCAGGTTCAAACCCCAGCACCACCTACACAACGAAGTGTCAGAGCAATGAGAACCACATGAAAAACTAAATAAAACTGATTCTACCTCTCTCTCTCTCTCTCTCTCTCTCTCTGTCAACAAAAGAATGAAACTAGGGCCTGAAGCGTGGGGTCGGGCTGAAGTTGGTAGCTCAGTGGTTATGGCGCTTTCCCAGCATGCACGAGTATACAGGTTCAAACCCCAGCACCACACACACATCAAAGTGTCTGAGCAATGAAAACCACACGAAAAACTAAATAAAGGTGATTCTGTCTTTCTCTCTCTCTCTCCCCGTCTGTTCCTCTCTCTTAAAAAAAAAAAAAGTAAAAATAAAAAGGGCTGGGTATGAGTGCCCTGGATTCCATCCCCATTAGTAGATAGGTAGATAGATGAGAGATTAGATAGATAGATAGATGATAGATATTAGATAGATAATAGATTAGATGATAGATGTACGTATGTTCGGGTTAAGATCCACTCAGATGCAGTATACAAAATAGTGATTTTTTTAAAGAGAGGACAGTGAGTGAGAGAGAGAGAATTGATTTTATTTAAGTTTTCACACGGCCTTCATTGCTCCAGCACTTCTGCGTATACGTGGTGCTGGGGTTTGAACCCGTGTCCTTGTGCATGCCAAGGCAAGTAACATAACCACTGAACCACCCATCCAGCCCCCAAGATAGTGATTAATAACAATAGCTATAGTGATAGCTAGCACTCATGCTGCACTCGCTCTGTGCCTGACACAGTTCTAAACACTACATTTAGTAACTCACAAAGTCCTTGGGGTGGTGCTCTAGGAAGGCAACTGAAACAGAGCACTCGTGACTTACCCTAGGGCAGTTGCAGAGCCAGGATTGGTATTAACGCAGCCTAGTTCAAGACATGGATGCTGCCTTGCAGATATTTTAAGGCTCCCTCCTTCCCCATTTTTTTATAAAGAGAGAGAGAATGAATTTTATTTATTTTTTCAATCTGGCCTTTGTTGCTCCAACACTTAGTTGCGTATGTGGTGCTGGGGTTTGAACCTGGGTCCTTGTGCATGCCAGGCAAGCGCTCCAACCGCTGAGCCACTGCTCTAGCCTCTCTTTCTCCATTTTAATTTGAATTTCTACAGAGCTGACTCCTTGGTTTCCGGTGATGTGGATGTCCTGAGAAATGCCTTGTGATGAGATAAATCTAATCCCATCCATCCACCCAGGTTTAGAGTTAGGACTTAAGTTGCTGAATTTTGGGGGACATTCTACCACACTCATGCCCTCCAAATTAAGTCAGATGAACTCAAGTAAGGAAAGAAAATAAAAGAGAAATAATTCTAAGAGTACATACAGGGGAGCTGAGCATGGTGACACATGCCTGTTAATCCTAGAGGCTCAGGAAACTGAGGCAGGAGGATCACAAGTTCAAAGCCAGCCTCAGCAACTCAGCAAGGCTCTGAGTAACTTAGTGAGACCCTGTCTCAAAATAAAATATTAAAAAAAAAATGGGAGTGCTGGAGCAGTGGCTCAGAGGTTTTGGCGCTTGCCTGGCATGCATGAGGACCAGGGTTCAAACCCCAGCACCACATACACAATGAAGTGTCGGGGCAACTAAAGCCACATGAAAAACTAAATAAAATTGATTCCATTGGGGTTGGGGACTTAGCTCAGCAGCAGAGCACTTGCCTAGCATGTGTAAGGCCCCGAATTCAGTCCTCAGCCATGAAAAAAAAAATTGATTCTTTCTCTCACCGTCCCTCCCTTTCTTAAAAAAAAGAAAGAAAGAAAAAAAGAAAAAGCTGGGGATATGGCTTAGTGGTTAAGCAAAAAAAAGAAAAAGTATATATAGGGGGTACATATAAGGGACTATATAGAGTATATATAGGGGGCTCAGTGGTGGAGCATGAGCTTAGCACATTGAACCTAGCCTGAGGCCCTAGGTTCAATCCCCAGCACTGGCGGGTGGGGAGTGTATTTAAGCCACTCAGTGCATCACTGTACCTGGTCTGCATTGTTGTACGATGCACATCAGACACCTACATATACAGAGGCTGCTCAACTAATCAAAATACAACTAAAGCAGGGGAAATGTGTATCTTAAGCACTTTATTTTAACTTGACAAGCACAAATGCAAATTCATTCACCCATCTGTGGATTCAGGGCCATGGCATTATTCTCTTTTTCCAGAATGAGCTCCAAGTATGGAATTATCCTCTATTTTTATAAATCACACTTAAAATGAATCCTTCAGAGCATTCTAGATTCTGATTCTCTGAGGTTAAACAAGAACGTACAGAGATTATGACTTGCTCTAGGAACGGAATCCTACATTTCATTGTCTTGTCCCAATGTTTTACAGTTCTTGCCCATGACTAATTCCACACACCCTTCTATTTATTTATTTGTGTATTTATTTTTACCGTTTCCCTTTACCAAAGCATTCAACATAGTTTTGAGAGGAAAAACCGTTCTTTTTCCACTCTTCTGTTACCCATTTACATCCTAGTTTTTTAAATTATGTAATTACTATAAAAAAGTACAATTGGCAAAAACAAGTTTGGGATAATTGACTCTGAAAACACTCAGTTGGGTTCTCTGCAAGTGGAAACCTACAGGTAAGGTATGATGGACAGCTGGCCCTGCCCACAGATATGATGGACATCAGACCCCACCCCCAGATATGATGGACAGCGGGCCCCGCCCACAGGCGTGATGGACAGCGGGTCCTGGCCTTGGACACCCGGGGTAACAGGTCGCCAGCAGGCTTTGCAAGGTTTCATCAAGTGGTGAGCTGGTTAAGCGGAGGTCAGATAAGAGCACTTCTGTTTATATTACAGTGCAAACCTTACATACTGTACTTTGTGACCAATTTTCAAGTTGATAAGGGGTTTTCAAGGGTAATTTCGACTACACATGATTTTTATCTTACACATAATTTGGATTCCCACTCCCACATTAGAAGTAACTCCGGGCCCGCTGCCTGCAGGGGTTTGGCTAAAGCATAATAACATAGAAGAGATTCGGAACTGGGAATCAGAAGGGTGAACTGATGCTAGAATAGTCCCTTGCAAACTGGGAGACTTCTAGTGCCTCTTGCGGGGCTGGGATGCAGCTCAGTGGCAGAGTTCTTGCCTAGCATTCAGGAAGCCCTGCACCACCATCCCCAGCACCAACAGAAATAAATGAAGAAATAAATAAGGTGCCCCTCGATTTTCTTGGGGGAATCAAGTGGGCCCTGATCTACCAGTGAGACTGCCAAAAGATCAAATATGATAACAGGGTTGAAAGAAACGGCTTTAGCCCGGTGTCGTGGCCCATGCCTGTAATCCCAGTGACATGGGAGGCTGAGGCAGGAGGATTGCAAGTTCAAAACCAGCCTTAGCAACTTAGTAAGGCCCTAAGTAAGACCCTGTCTCAAAATAAAATGTAAAAATGGCTGGGGATGAGATTGGAGGAGTGGCTCAGTGGTCACAGTACTTGCCTGGCATGCATGAGGATGTGGGTTCCAAATCCCAGCACCACATACACAACAAAATTTTGGAGCAATGAAGGCCACATGAAAAATTAAAGAAAATTGGGCTGGAGAGGTTGCTCATCGGTTATGGTGCTTGCCTGGCAGCGCAAGGATGCAAGTTCAAACCCCAGCACCACGTACACAGCAAAGAGTCAGAGCAATGAAAACCACATGAAAAACTAAATAAAATTGATTCACTTTCCCTCTCTCTCTCAACATCCCTCTCTCTTAAAGAAAAAAAACTAAATAAAATTGATTCTCTCTCTCTCACACTGTCCTTCTCTTAAAAAAGAGAAATGGCTGGGGATGTGGTTCAGTGGTAAAGCACCTTTGAGTTCAACACCTGATACCAAAAACAAAATCAAAGGGTTTTAGAAACCAAAAAATGCAGTACACACAGGAATGGTGAAACAGACCTGGAGAAGCTCCTCGGTCTTAATTCCCGTCTTCCTCCCCATTCATTTTCAAGCTCCAGGCTGCTCCCTCCCTCACGGTGATCGGTGGGCATGGACTTTGGTCATCTCCAGCTCAATGACCAGTCAAACAGAGTAGAGGGGGAAGAGACAATGTGTACACCACAACCAAGAGCGAAGGTACATCTGGGAGGAGGATGGGGGAACTCAGAGAATTATGTGAATTATGTGAATTATGCATAGCACTGGTTCCCCTGGGAAGTTCTCTCCCGGAACTGCGGGGGTCCTCAAAGCTCCCAGAGTTTCTCAACAAGAAAAGGGTGCTTTGGGGTTAGCTAGGCTCACCAAAAAGAATGTGGGGTTGGTGGACCTACGTCCCTGGTGCACCTGAAATTAAGATCAACCCCCTCCCATGGAACCCAGCAAGCCCTGCCTTCTCCAGCATCTGACTGGAGACAAGCGTAAGGAACCTCTTAGGCACAGGGACCCCAGGAGGGCCTTCCCCAGCCCTGCAGCCTACTTCCTTCCCTGTGTGAAGAAGGGCAAGCCCTACCCACCAGGACTGTTTTGTTTTGTTTTTTGAGGGAGAGAGAGAGAGAATCAATTTTATTTAGTTTTTCATGTGGCTTTTGTTGGTCTGACACTTAGTTGTGTATGTGGTGCTGGGGTTCAAACCCACGTGCTTGCTCATGCCAGGCAAGTGCTGTGACTGCTGAGCCACTGCTCCAGACCTAGGATTGCTCTTTTCATGGTAAAGAATTAGGCCCTGAGGGTTTCAGGCTGTGTCTTTTTTTTTTTTTTTTTGGTACCAGGGATTGAACCCAGGGACAATTAACCACTGAGCCACATCCCCAACCCTTTTTTTGATTTTGAAACAAGGTCTCACTAAGTGACTCAAGGTCTCAGTTGCTGTGGCTGGCCTTGAACTTGCAAACCTCCTGTCTCAGCCTCCCAAGTCTCTGGGATTATAGGCATGCACCACCATGCCTGGCTCTGTGTCCTCTTTTTATTTGCTTAATTGGGCACCCGGTTCAAGTCTCCACACCTATACCAGAGGCGGGGGCTCATGTAAACCTTCAAAAACTTTCCACATCGTGCCGGGTGCAATGGTGCACATCTATAATCTCAGCAAGTGTGTAGGCTGAGGCAGGAGGATCGCAAGTTTGAGGGCAATCTGGGCAACTTAGCAAGACTCTGTCTCAAAATAAAAAATAAAAAGGGCTAGGGGTACAGCTCAGCGGTAGAGCACCCCTGGGTCCCATCCCCAGTACCACAAACAAATTTCTCAGCTTTGTCTTTCCAGAAAATGAGGGTGCTGCTAAGTGCTCTGTACCCCTTATAGAAAGTACGTGGTATTAGAAGGGGGTTATGTGGGAGCTGGAGCGGTGACTCGGTGGTTACAGCGCTTGCCAAGCATGTGCGAGTACATGGGTTCAAACCCCAGCACCCACATACACAACTTAAGTGTCGGAGCAACGAAAGCTATGTGAAAAACTCAATAAAAATTGATTCTCAACAAGGCATGATAAGAAGGGAGGAGAAGGGGAAATGTTGGAACTAAGATAAAGCAAGGTACATTCCAAGCAGTTATAAATGTCACTGTATATACTATGGCCACATATATATATAAATGTTCTTCATAGGTATAAGAATTATGTCACTGGCATTTGGGTTTTTTTGGGAACAATATAGGACCCAGAAGAAAGATCAGGGGACAGGATGAGGGAGGTAGAGGGATGTGTGTGTTTCGGGGGGAGGATATTGAACAAATTGTATTGCTGAATTATGTGCATTTAGGAATATGTGACTAATCCCAACATTATGTAAAACTATAATGCACGAATAAAAATAAATTTTAAAAAATTGATTCTCCCTCTCTCTCTCTCACTGTCCTTCTCTCTTAAAAAAAGAAAGAAAAAAGAAGGGGATTATGTGTGGACATGATTTGTAAGCCACATGACACTCGGAATTATTGCTTTGGCTCCTGGATAAAAATGTCACTTGGGCCAAACTGAGGGCTCCTACCTTAGGCACAGTTCCCCTTCATTCTTTCCAACTTCACGTCTTCATCAGGGAGTGATCTGCCCTCCTTCAGACTTTTCTAGCTAGAAATCTTGCCCATGGAAAACTTCTTTGAATCTTAGAACTTTATGGGTCTCTGCTGGGGAGCCCAGGGGGAGCTGAGCCAACCAGCTGAGGTTAGTGGAGGAGTTTCTCAGAGAGACCACTCCCCAAGATGTGTGCTAGGTGTTGGGACACTCCAAGGGGCACTCCAACACCCAGGGTGAGTGACAGCTGTGTCATTCCCAGCCCAGGCCCCACATGGCTGGTGGAGGAAGAGGTTGCTGGAAGGAGAGAGAAAGACACCCAGCGGGCAGAGAGGGTGCCAGGAGCCCCGATTCCAGCCTGGCTCTCCCATCCTCCTGAGCTCCCTGCCATCTAAACCCAATTCCCAGAGGAATTTGAGGCTCTAAGATTCAAGCTGTGCAGAGCGGCTTCTCTGTGGGGCACCAGAGCAAGGTGGGGTGTGGATGGAAGGGCAAATCAGAGCCAGCAGGCCCACGGTGATGTCCACCTGTACCTCTGTACTCTACCCAAGACAGAGGGTACACACTGCACTTCCTTTACATTCTTCTGTGGAATTAGTTCCAAAGAGGCTCAATGTTGAGATTTTAGATTGAGAAATAGGTTGTAGTGGCTGAAGCGGTGGTTCAGCGGTTACGGCACTTGCCTGGCATGCGCAAGGACACAGGTTCGAACCCCAGCACTACATACAACAAAGTATTGGACCAACGAAAGCCACATGAAAAACTAAATCAAATTGATTCTCTCTTTCTCTCTCTCTCTCTCTCTCTCACTGTCCCCCCTCACTGTCCCTTCCTCTCTAAATAATAAGAAAAGAGAAATAGGTTGTAAAATGTTAAGAGGTCTTGATGGGCGCTATGGCACATGCCTGTAATCCCAGCAGCTTGGGAGGCTGAGGCAGGAGGATCGCAAGTTCAAAGCCAGCCTCAGCAACTTAGCAAGGCCCTGAGCAACTTAGTGAAACCCTGTCTCAAAATAAAAAACAAAAGGGGCTGGGGATGGGGCTGTGGTTCAGCACCCCTGGGTTCAATCCCTAATACAAAATAAATAAATAAATAAAAGATTTAAGAGGTCTTAGAGCTTCTGTCTCTTCCAACCTCCTGAGCAGGCTGGGGTGGTGTGAGAGGGCCAAGCCAAGGGTGGCCCAGCAGGCACCACGCTGCCACACTGTACAGACCTTGCCTGTGTTCCAGCTGATCCTCACAGCAGGCCCAGGATATGCCCTCCCCCTTCGCAGGTAGGACAGCTTCTAGTGAAGAAGTGGTACTGTCGTGAAGGTGCCAGAACAGGATTCCAGCCCAACCTGCCTGGCATTGCTGCGCCCCTCTTTTGACCACTTAGCAGCCTTGGGCCAGACCTCAGAGGCTTCTTGACCCAGAGGAGGAGGCCCAAGCACTTAGGGAGTCCCCCCAGACTTCGGGTAGGTGACAGATCAAAGAGACATTGTCACAGCCTCTGCGGCTGTTCCCCAGAGGCAGCCATAGACTCACATAAACGAACATGTGTGGCTGTGTTCCAGATTTTATTTATGGATGCTGCTGAAACTTCAGCCGTTCACCGTCCTCCCGTGTGACAAAAGGTGGTTCTGGCTCTCGTTGGGCTGTAACAAGCATTCTTAGCCCGCGGGCCACACAGAAACAAAGAGGGTTCGGGAGTCCACCAACTCCAGGGAGGCTCGAGTCAAGTCGACGCTTGCTGGAACCTCCGTGGGGTTCTGGTGTGATCCCCAGATTTGGCAACCAAGGTTAGGGCAGTAGGTTGAGTGCTGGCCCTCCCTCCCCAAGGTCACATCCCCCGGGAACCTCAGCAAGTGACCTCCTTTGGAAACAGGGACTTACGATGTAATTAGTTAAAAGGAGGTCACATTGGGTTTTTAAAAATCCGATAAATCCAATGATCAGTGACCTTACATGAAGAGGAGAGGACACAGGGGGACACACCCGTGGGGAGAGGACCAGGGGAGGACAGAGGCGGAGGTCTACAAGCCAACGAAGGCAAGGGTTGGTAGGTCGGAGACAGGATGAGAGAGGAAGAATCCCCGGAGGCTTCAGAGGGAGTGGGCCCTGGACACCTTGCTGAGGACTCCCAGCCTCCAGAGCAGGGAGGGAGTCGGTTCCTCCACTCACACCGTCCACTTGGTGGTGACTGGTGACAGCAGCCTTTGGACGTGCCTCAGAAGCTGTCCCTGGAGCTCCTACACGTGACTAAACTCTGGGAGTTTAGGTTCAATAAACTCAGAATCTGGCGGGATCCCAGGACCAGAGGCCTCAGCCTCCCTTCCGCTCCCGCCCTGCTCGATCTTAGATTTCTGTAGATAACTCCGGCCGGCCCTGAATTAAATCGGCAATTATGGGATGCTTGTTTTCCTGTCTCTCCCTAACCTCCTCCTTTTAAATTGTTTCCACCCCTCACCGAGAGCCAAGCAAGAGTCATTCCCAAGTTCGGGAAAAACACACCGGTCATCAACCTGCAAAATATGAATCACAGATGCTGCTGACCAAAACGGGGCCTCACCTCTGTGGCCATCTCTGGGCATAGGCAGGGGGTGGTGGAGCACTGGGGGCAGGGAGAGGTGGGGGCAGCAGGGCACAGCCAGCCTGACTGTGGGCGGAGGCAGGACCTGTGGGTGCCAGGGACGTGGTAGGGCCCAGCAGGCTTCTGTGATGACACCTGGGACCTGGCCACCTAGCTCTGCTCAAAAGTGCAAGGGAAAGGCAAGTCCCACACTTGCCAGCTGGTGCCAGAAGCCAAGGGTCCAACCGCAGATGGACAAGACCCATCACCAAGGGGCTGGAGTGATGGCTCAGCGGTTACAGCGCTTGCCCGGCATATGCAGGTACACGGGTTCAAACGCCAGCACCACATACACAATGAAGTCTGGGAGCAACGAAAACCATGTGAAAAAAACTAAAAAAAAAAAAAACAAAACGTGGTTCTCTCTCTCTCTCTCTCTCTCTCTCTCACTGTCGCTCTCAACAACAACCAAAAAAAAAAAAAAAAAAGGACCCATTTACAAGATCACATGCAAAGAGAACCAGGCTACACTGTGTGTCAATATATTAAATTGTACATGTGTGCGTGTGTGTGTGTTAGATACAACCTACCACTCAGCTACATCCCCAGCCCATTTTTAAATTATCTTTTATTTTGAGACAAAGTCTCAATAATTTGCAGAGGCTGGCCTCAAAGTTACCATCCTCCTGCCTCAGCCTCCCAAGTCACTGGAATTACAGGAGTGTGCCACTGCATTGGGCTAACTCATTTAATCTACCAGTGAAGAACAGAGACACAGAGAGGCCAAGTAACCTGCCTGAAGTAACAGAGCTAGGGTCTCCAGAGACTCCTTAGAGTTTGCAGACTATTCCAGACAAAACACGTCTTGAGGGCTGGTGCAGTGGCTCAGGAGTTACAGCGCTTGCCTGGCATGCTCAGGAAAATGGTACAACAAAGTGTTGGAGCAACGGAAGCCACGTGAAAAGCTAAATAAAACTGATCCTCTCTCTCTCTCCCTCTCTCTTTAAAAAACAAAACAAAATAAAACAAAACGAAACTCGTGTCTTGAAGAGGGCGAAATCCCGTGGCGACCTATTCCCTGATCTTCAGGCCTGAGCCTCTTCTGAGCTGTGGGCTCTTCAATGGAGAAAATTAGTGTCTGGGTCCAGGCTCCTGGGAAAAGCATTAGTTTACTTCCACAGCACTGTCCCCTAAAGAGATCTGACCCACAGCAGGGAAGATCTGGGAGGGTTCCAGAAGGATCTGGGAAGGATCTAGAGGTGGATGGATGGGAATGGTGAGAGGTCAAGGAAGCCACCTCGGAAGCAGTCCAGATGTCGTTTCCTGGAAGGAAACCATGGGGAGAGGCAGAGAAGGTGGCAAGTTTCCAGAGGCCTCCCTCCCCCACCCCAGCTTTCCCGCTGCAACCGGCCAGCTGCTGGTGCGTGTCCAGCCCTGCCTGCCCTCCTGCCTGGGCCAGTCCTGCAGACACCGCTGTGAATCACAGGCAGGCTCCTTTCTGGTGCCTTCTGTGGCTCTCAGAGCGAGGGCAGAGGTGTTCAGGCAGGAGAATTTTGCCTTGGGGTGGAGGCTGGGATTCTCCCCCAGGGAGCTTCCTCTGCAGCCCCTTGCAGAGGACACACCCTCAGGCTCCCAGGGAGCAGGCAGCAAGGACCTGTAGGGGAGGCAGACGGAGTGTAAGGGGAGCAACAGCTCCGCACAGTGACACTGAGCCTCGGAAAGGGGACATGGGACATAAGTGGGTCATCTGGAGAGCCTGGCTGTCCCCCTGGGGAAATGCGAGCCCAGTGTTGTCAGGTTCTTCTGATTTTGCAAGAATCAGAAGCCAAGTCTATTTAAATTCCTCTTATGCTTAAATACTAGCAACTAAAAATAAAGATTTTAAAAACGTGTTACGACGGATTGGAACTTCTAAGAGCAATGGCAAGGATGCCTCCCATCTCACACGCCCTGAGGCTGCTCCCTTCAAAAGATTGGTTCAGGGGCTGGAGCCTTGGCTCGTGGCTTGGCGGTGACGGCACCTGCCCCACACGCGTGAGGACACGGGTTCGAACCCCAGCACCACGCACACAATGAAGTGTGGGAGCAACGAAAGCCACGTGAAAAACCAAATAAAATTGATTTTCTGCTTTCTCTCTTTCTCATTGTCCCTCTCTCTCGTAAAAAACAAAAAACAAACAAAAACATTCAAGTAAACGCCAGTTTACTGGTGGTGGTGGCGGCGTGTGCCTGTAATCCCACCAATTCAAGAGGCTGAGGCAGGAGCGTTACAAGTTCAACGCCAGCCTCAGAAATTTAGCAAGGCCTTAAGCAACTTAAAAGGATCCTGTCTTGGTTTGGAGCGGTGTCTCAGCAGTTGGAGCGCTTGCCTGGCATGCATGAGGACCCGGGTTCAAACCCCAGGACCACATACACAATTATGTGTAAGAGAAACAAAGGCCAGAAAAAAATAAAGGTGATTCTGTCTTTATTCTCCCTCTCTCTCTCTTAAAAAAAAATAAATAAAAAATAAAAATAAAATAAAAAGGGCTGGGAATGTGGCTCAGTGGTTACAGTGGTTAAGGGCCTTGGTATTGCCACCACCACCCCCAAAATAAAAACCAGTTCAAGGGCCAAGACTCACTCTTTGCCAGGACATACACAGAGATGCTAGCTCTGGTGTGGGGCTCACAGGGCTTTTTGGAGGTCAATGAGCTACTGTGTGTAAAACTTGGATGTACCCCTAATACTTATGAAAACTGTATTTTAGGGCTCACTATTTTCATCATGATTAGTGTCCTAATTTTCATGCACTATGCTGAAGCCTTAGGGTCCCCCAGTGGTTTGCCCAGAACCACCCTGAAAGAGGCAGAGCAGATGGGACTCTGGGACCCTCATTCCAAACACAGCAGGACCACCGTGATCTATTTGATTTATATCTTGTATACTTCACATGGAGTCCAGGAAAAGAATCCCTTGCTTACAAAAATAAAACATTTGCAAACCTAGTGTAACAAGTACTAGCCTGGGTGGGGGCGGGGAAGGGGTTAGGAGAGCTCCTGTCTCATTTCAGGTTCTGCTAGCTGATGGCTGTGTGTTCCTGGACAAGAGGCTTCACCACTCTGGATTTTAATCTCTGCACTATAAAATAAGTAGCTTAGGTGATCTCTAATATTAGATCATTATCCCTGAATTAAGTAGCCAAACTGTTTGCTCCAAAAGAAGGGTGAAATGTTCTCTTCTGCAAATTTCCACATTGTTAGCTAATTATAGATTCAATGGGGAAGCCTGAAGTGCCCTCGCCCCCAGGGTTCACTTCCCAAGGTCTTTCAATGATGCTGGGAGGACCCCAGCGTCTCCCCTGCTCTTCAGAAGCCCTGTTCCTCTGGACCTGGGGCCTGGTGCACTCTGCTCACTCTCAGCTGCTTAGCTTGGCTTTAGTGTCCAAGCACAACCGCTTCCTGGAGAGAAACTGGCTCTGGAGGTGACAGAGGGCTTGGGGGATGGAGAAAACTAGTATCCTGAGGCACGAAGCCATCAAGTTGGGATGTGTAAATTAGCCTTGACATCAGACTAGGTTGAGTTATTGTTATGACTCAAAGCCTTCCCAGAACCAAAGGACAAGCGTGCGTGCACACACCAAGACGATACTTAGGAAACTGCAAACTCCAGAGAAACAAACTCTGCAGTCACCGTGATGAGCTGGACGCTCTCACCCAGTCCAAACACACCTGCTCCTGCACCTCTTCCTCGCTCTCCGCATGAGGACATGGGACAGGGAAACAAAGACGCCAGGCCCTTCTCCCCTCTTTGCAGCTATTGCCTCTCAACACAGTCTCAGTGAAGACCAGTTCTGGGCTGCGTTGGTGGACAGGAAGGCGGGACAGTCTTCTCCTACTGTCCCTTTCTTCCAGAGCAGGCTTCCTTTCCGTGCCCAGAAGTTGGGATAGTGCAGGCTGGGGTTGGACAGAAAGGTACAAAGTGATGGAAGTTCCACACGAGGGTCTGGGATCCTGGGGCTCCTGGGGTGGGTGGAGGGGAAGTGGCCCAGTCAGAGGCACGGGCCTGACAACCTCCTGCTTTGATGGGACTGCTCCTTTAAGCACGCAGAACATCTGGGCAGAAGTGTCACATCACATTGGGACTGAGAGCATGCAGAGTGACGCCGTCAGCTCTGATCAGCCTCCTCTGCACGCTGGGCCCTGCACAGAGCTTCAGGAAGTGATTTAATTGGGTGTGCACAGGGGGTAGATGGCATAGGTGACCTGAACCATTATGATGACTTTCCCAGAAGTGCCTTGAAGCAGGACAACTTTCCTTGGAACAACAGATAAGAGCCTGCCAGCTTGGGGAAGGTGATGCCAGGTCTCCTTGGCAACCTCCTCTTACCCACCATGCTCACTTCGGTGACAAGGTGGCCTGAGCTTCGGCTGGAGTCTTCTTTCCTGCTCCATGTGGTTTTGCGGTGAAAGCCAGGGCTGCTCAGGGCTTCCTGACCTGGAATCTACATTTACCAGCTGGTGATCGTGGGCACCTTACTCAGTCTTCTCTCTTGGGAGTTTGGGAAGTGGGAATAATGACAGTGACTACTCCATAGTTTGAGAAGAAGAACCCCTAACATCCAGTAAAGCACTGGATGAAAAAACAAAGCTGTCCATACACAGCCCTGCCTGTTCTAGGGACTCCTCATCAAAGACACCAACGCCACAGAGCGGGGAGAAGAAAGGACTTTCTTCTCTAGGTAGCAAAAGAATTGCTTTCTTCGCCCTAGTCTATGCCCTTCCTGTGCCTCTGGAAGTCAGGAGGTTTCTGCAAAAGAGATACCTCTGCCCAGAGGCAAGGAGTAAAGGCCTCATCAGAAGCCCAGAGCTGGGTGCTGGGGATGTTCCTCACCGGTCGGTCCAGCGCTGGCCTAGCATGCATGAGGCTGAAGTGCAAGCTCCAGCACCGAATGAAAAAGCCGCCTGGGCCTGCCTTCTGCAGCTGACGCTCAGCCCTGGGAAGCACTAACAGGGACGGGCACATTCTGTGAAGGGTGGACACAAGGGACCAAGCTTGCTCCAGAAGGTAAACTTGGGCCTTTGGCTTTGAGACCAGCCGGCATCCATGGGGTGAGCTGAGCCCTCCAGGTGGCCCCAGTCTGTGCTGGGTTCTGGCCTGCACTACCCACTTACACCATGAGATGGGGGCCCATGTGGTCCCCTTTGAACACACCAGGAAACTGAGCCTAGGGGAGCACAAGTGACTTCGCTCAGATCACACAGTGACAGTTAGGATTCAAACCCGGGGTCATGTGAGCCTGGAGCTTATGTTCCCAATCTGTACTTACAGGCCCCGGAGCACCAGGAACAGGGCCTGGCTCTCCCACTTTTCCCAGGGGTCACTGGCAGGTGAAGCTCTGGACTTCAGAGATCTGGGGCTCACCCAGGACATTCCTTCCAGAGGCTCTGCTCCCAAGACTGACCTCCCTGCATTAAAATCTACACTGATTTTCTCAAGAGCCCAGAGGAACAAGACATTTAGTATCATCTCCGTCTTTCCTGGAAATGGCCCAGCTCAGTGGTGAGGGGCAGCTTGTTAATAACACGATGGTGTGCAGCGACAAATAGGAATCCAAAGCGGGCTGCGGGGGGCCTGTGCCATCTGTCCTTTGGCAGAAACATGGAGGGACCATAGTGCCCAGAGGCCTAAAGCTTGACTTGGTGACAACAGTAATAGTAACTGGAGTCCTACCTCGGAGGTGACAGTTTAAGAAGCAAGATCACCTGCTGGATCTCACATCCAGCTGAGCACCATCCATGGGCTGCATTGTTAATTCCTTCCTTACAAATGTGATCCGTGATCCAGAGGCCAAATGACACCCGCGCACCCCGGTCCCCCCCCCCCCCAGCAAGGTCACGCAACTAGTGAGGACAGCCCGGGTGTTCTCCTCAGGTCTGGACTCCTTATGGGTAAATTAATTCTACTTCAGCCCTTACTTGGGCACAGCTCGACCCTCCTAGCCTGGTGAGCAGCATCTCTTTCAGCCAAGGGTCCTCTGAGACCTCCATGACCCCGGGGCCCATTTTTGCTTCAAGATCTAGTACTTGGCCATCTGGCAGCAGTCCATCCCTGCAAACAGCCGGCAAGTCTTGCTTCTTGGAGAAAGGGATGGAGCAGAGCTGCCTAGGTTGCAAACAGGGTGCAGGAGGGAGGTGGGCTAAGGGCTCTACCGTTCAGCCAGCAGGCACCCGTGCAGCGTGCTAGCCTCCAATGCAGGTTCAGATGCAAATTGGACAAGGTCTAGCCCCCACTGGGCCCTGGGGAAGACCTGGCTGCCCCAGGGCACTGATGTTGTAATTCCCTCAGTGGGCTGGACTCCTGGTTCTGCCGCCTGGAGCAAGAAAGCCCTCAGAAGTGGGTACTTTTGGCCCTTGCAGAAGTCCCAGACACTCTGCAGCAGTTTGGTATCCTGGGGATCTTCCCAGCTGCTCAGCAGAGGTCAGCCAGGCCCTGTGCATGGGCTCCAGGTGGTTCCCATGCGCAGGGAACAGAGGATTGAAAAGAGAAAGCCTCTGTCCTGAAGACAAGAGAATGAAACAGCCCAGGGCCAGATCCTTCAGCTGAGGCTCCGGACTTAAAAGTCCTCAAGTCTCTCCCTCCAAGCTGCTGACGTTAGGCCTGCTGACACCTTGAGATTCCCATTCCAGGACCATCTCAGCCTCACCTCGGAATAGAGATGGGAAAAGGCATTAGAGTGTTCTCATGGGAAGGACCCCTGAGATCAGCTCATTTCAGGAAGGCAAATGGGCGCCGGAGAGTGTGACTTAGTGGTAGCGAGCTTGCCTAGCATATGGGAGGCCCTGGGTTTGATCCCCAGCACTGCAAAGAAAGAAACAAATGAGAAATGACCTGCCCAGTCACACTTTATAACAACCACACTAGGATGACCAGCTTCCAACTTCTCTCTGAGGAAGTGGGATTAACCAACCTAGCCAACCTTCTTAGGGCTGGGACAAAATAATGTGAACTAAAATGCCCAGGACCCAATGTTAACCAAGACTGGGACACTGGGAGGTACAAGATGCAGAGCGGGCAGGGCAGGCAGCTGCAGGGACCTCTCCTGCCCAAGTCCCAAAGGCAGGCCCCAGCAGCCTGTGACAGGCAGAGGCACACGCCCAGGCCTAAAAGCTTATAGGTCAAGTTACACCAAAGGTGCAGTTAAGACCTCAAATCCCTCCCCAAAGTCTGGGGCTTAGAGCTTGCCAGAACTTTCAAGGTAGGTATTCAAGCCTCCATTTCTTTGTTTCGTTAATTTCCTCTGATTATCCATAGACAACACTGGCCTAAAAGGTTGGAGCACTGGCTTCGGTGATTCTTAGGAGAGAAATCCACAGGTTTTGTGGATTCCAAACAGCAGGGAAAATTAGCACTTTCTTTGAGTCAAGCCTCTCCGGGGGCGTGCGCTCAGATCAGTCTAGACAAAGTTACTGAGCACCCCCCCCACCCGCCCCCAGCCTGTTTGTATAGTGGGCACCCAGGAGGGCAGAGACTGGGCTCTATTGTCTTATTCAAGCTTTGGCTAATCTTAAATATTTGTGGATGTGAATAGGGGTGGATGAATTACAAAGGGACTGAAGGCTTTGTTCTGGAGCTGTTTAATTGATATGCGACAGCCAAACCCCGGTGAAAAGGGAACACCAGCAGCAGCAATAAGCAAGAGAAGGTCAAGGCCAAGGCCAAGGCCAAGGGGCGTGGTCTGCTCAGCGCAGAGATGTGCACTGAGCCGGTTCCAGGAGGTGGGAGACAACGTTATTTCCCCCAAGATCTTCTGTAAGGAAGTGTTCCCTGGCATGAGGTGAAAACAAGCTGCCCTCTCCCAAACTACAGGTGGACAGCTGGCTCCAGGGGTGGGTTGGTTTTAAAAAAGGGATTTTGGAGTGTGTGTGTTGGGGGGTGGTGTGGGCAAATCACTGAGAGTCCCAGAAAAAAAAAAAATTAAATGTGGAAGGAAAGAGATGTCGCAGGAAAAAAACCAGCAAAAGTTTTTTCGAATAGTTAAGACTGAGATTGGAGGAAAAGGTCCTGGAACTCCAGGAGTGGGGGAAGGCTCCTGGCTGGGAACCACGCTGGGGATGCACCATGGAAAGGCCACTGAGGGCCTGCATGTGCCCCACTGATCGCAGGTGCCTTTTTTAAGGCAATCTCATTAGATACTCACCCCAAACAGGGAAGACAAAAGTTGCTGTTCCCGTTTCACAGAGGCGGAAGCTGCTGTGCAACTTGTCTCTAGTAACGGGCAGAGCTGGAATTCCAAGCTAGAGGTGCTGCCAATCTTTCCACCCAAACAGCCTCTCCCCAGAGTTGGGTCACCATCCCTACACCCCAGGTCATAAAGGCCATAAAGTTGCTTTATATGCAAAGTTCCTTTTTAAATTGTTTTAAAGAGAGAGAGAAGGACAGTGAGAGACAAAGAGAGAATCAGTTTCATTTAGTTCTTCATGTGGTTTTCATTGCTCTGGCACTCAGTTGTGTATGTGGTGTTGGAGTTTGAACCTGGGTCCTCACACATGCCAGGCAAGCACCAGAACCGCTGAGCCACAGTTCCAGCCTCCATACCTAATATCTTGACAACTTCGGGAAAGGCTGGGAGAGAGATCTGTGTTCCTTGGACACATAAGAGGAGCCAGAATAGGGAGGAGTAGAGATGGGGGACCATTTCCTGTGAAAACAGCTGTTTTCTGGCTTCCAAGTTTGCTCTGAGTTGCTTTCTGAGTCCCAGTGTCTAGTATCGATATGCTTTTTGCTGGTGGTGGCAGTGTGGGGGGATTGAACCCAGGGCCGCAGTGATGCTGAGCAATGGCTTTACCACTGAACTACATCGCAGTCTCTAGTTTGGGAGGCCGTTCTCCCTGCGGGGTGGAGTGACTGCACCTTAGACGCCGGAGTTGGCTGTTCTCACGCTGCGGAGGGAAAGGGAGAAGTGAGGTCGCGAGAAGGGGCTGTTTCCAGAGGAAGCTGGAGAGGGGGCTGGCCAGGTGGGGGAAGGGAGGCCTCAGCCAGGGCCCAGTCCATCCGCACTTCCTTTGAACTGCTGATGGCCAGGGAACGCTTTGTGTTGGCCCTGCTTTCCTTTTGTTGACTACTTCACCGCAGGCCCTTATTTCCTTAGTAATGTTCCTTTGACCCTAGAAACTGTTCCCCTAAAAAGAGAGTCCAAAACCTGCTTCTCCTAGGATTCCGTCCGGCTCGGGACTCAGTGGGTACTTGGTAGGCACGACCCGCAGGCTTGGGCCTCAGGGCGATCACAGCAGGGTCATCCGCCCGAAACCCTTCTTAGTCCAGTCCCCGCCTGGCCTCGGCCGGCCGCTGCCCCCGCCCCGCTGCCCGCTCTGTTTCCTGGAAGAGTCTGGGATGGAATCCACCGCCTGCCGGGGACGCCGGTCCCAGGGCCAGGAGGTGGGTAGGGAGCCCCCAGGAGAGCGAGAAGGAGAAACGCCACCCAGGCTGGGGTTTCTGGTTTCTTGTCATTGTTCAAAATGGGAAAGAGCCTTAGGGAGGCCTCGCACTGGCCCTCGGAAGGCGACGTGCCCCTGATCTTGGGATCAGGATTCGAGGCTGGAGCGCAGGAAGGCGGAAGAGTCCCGGAGCGTGGCCGACCCAGGCTGCCCCACAAGAAACTGGGAAAGTCTAGGGCATTCAGATTTGAACAGAGGAGGCGGAGCGGCCCAGCCTGAGGTTCCGACTGCCATTGGCTGCTGCAACGCTGTGACATAAACGCGGAGGGGCGCGAGAGGGAGGGCGCGGGAGGAGCCTGGAAGGGGAGTGTCCGCGCGGCTCCCAGCCCGGCGAGCCCGAGAGCCCGAGAGAAACGAACGCCCGTGCTGACATGGGCCGCCTGCCCGGCCGCCCGGAGGAGCCCACCGAGGGGAGCGCGCAGCCGCACCAGCCCCACTCTCGGGGATCTGGGGACCAAGGTAGGCGACGCGCACCCCTCTGGCCGTGACAGCCGCGCAAGGCCCTGCTGGGCTCAAGCCCCCTATGAGGCGGGGAGGATTGAAAGAGCCGGGGGTGGAGGGCCGTGGGTTGAGAGAAGGGCACAGAGACCCTCGGTTCTCGACGTCCGCCCCGGAGAGGCAGTGCTGGGGCCAGGGAGCCGGTGGGGCTGCTCGGATGCCTGGAACCGGAGCCCTGCCCCGCGTTCCAGAAGAGCGGAGTTTGGGGCGGGGTGGCAGAGAGCCCGGCGCAGCGTCGCGGGGACTCGACTCCCGGGTCCGGCGAAGGGCGCTGCTCGGGGAGGGGTGAGGTCTATAAGGTCCACCCCCTTGCCCAGGAATGGGGTGTGTGTCAGTGTGGGCAGGAGCACAACAATCGGCAGCGCGCAGCCCGCGCTCGCCCCGAGGGGGGCGTGTGTGCGCAGAGTTCTCCATGAATAAGACCCGAATTCCTGGCCTCGCGCTCTTGCTCTCGTACTCACACTGCAGCACACGCCACCCAGTGTCACCCGGCCGGGGAGAACCCAGGGAAGGAGCTGTCTGGAAGGGAATGGCCCAGGGAACGAAATCTTCCCCCGCCCCCCCGCGAGCCCTTACCCCGCCCCGCCGGCTCCCGCCCCGCCCGCCTCCCTGGGAGGACTGGGAGGCCAAGGCCGCGAGAGCCCGAGGTTCTTCTCGTCGGGGTGGAGCCCAGCCGAGCTCGGGGGCCTCTTTGGAACCGGGAGACGGCTTCGCGAGGGAGCCGCGCGCCGGGTGCGCCTGAAGCACAGCGCTCGCGGCGTGGTCGCGGGCCGGGAGCGGTTGGTTAATGATTTAACCACCTGCTTGGGGCGGTTGAGCGCCCGATCCCGGCCTCAGGCTCCGCCCCCTCTCTGGAGCGCCCCCAACCGGAGGTACACAACTGCCCCTGTCTTGGTGCGTCCTCGGGATCTGCAGCTCTTGCCGGGGATCCCGGCAGCCCCGGGTGAGTAGGGACCCAGGTCGCCAGCGTTGGGCGGGAGCCGGGGCTGGAGGGGCTGCGCCTGGTTTGGCGCCGCTTCCTGGGAGAGGAGAGTAGTGTGTGTGAGTGTGTGCGCGCGAGTGTGTGTGTGTGAGAGAGAGACGCACACTGAGACCGACTGAGGGGGGAGGGGCGCCCTCTGCTAACTCAAACCAGGTTCCTTGTGTGTTGTTCCGAAAAGATCCTCGGCCTGCGCTTAGGAAGTTTTCCTTTTCTCCCTGGGAGAATGGAAGGGAAATACAATGCTTTCTCTTTTCTCCTCATCTGAGAACTTCTCCCCCTCCAGCACCCCACCCCTTACAATCTGCTGGGCTCCCACTTCCCTCCCTGGGTCCAGTGCCCAGGTAGCTAAGCCCTTGAATGGGGGAGTCCTTGGGGGTCCCTTTGCTGTGAAGCCCCCTGCCCTTTGGAGAGGGCTGGGGTGCTAGAGGGAGCCTGTCTCCATCCTTACCCCCAGCAATCCTGTGTCCTGAAGGGGGAGTGTAAACAAGGAGGCCCAGGCAGGGGCCTCCTGCGGCTCAACTTCTTTGCACAGTCTGGGTTTCTAATAACTCTGCCACGGCCCCGCCCCCTTTCTGAGACTGGGGTGGAGGAGGGGACCACCGGCAGGATGGACTGAATTTTAAGAGAACAAAGAACAGGGCACAAAGGAAGGGGGAGCTGCGGTGTGGGTTTCTTCCATAAATAGGGGGTTTGCTGGAGCTGAGCCAGGCAGGGCCAGGCCTCTGGGCAGCCCCAGGGCCCTGTGGCAATAATGTAGCCTCCAGTAGTATCTTGGGAGGTACCATCCCTGCTGGAGACCTTGTGGCCCCAGAGCTCTCTTCAGCTGCCTCCTTTGAGCCACCCATGTGACTGATTAGTGTGGTTTGTCTCTGAACTTGGACTTTGCCCCTCCGCTCCTTGAGGGCAGCTGCTTCTTCCCACAGTGGGGAACCCCAGGGATAACAGAGGGATCTTCTCTGGTTTTCCCAGGGATCCTGGTGATCCCTGCAGGGACTAGGAGGGGGCCAGTGTGATAAAGGGAAACTGCCCCCAAATTGTGGTTTGGGGGTGAATCTCAGCTGCCCTTACATCCCTGGGGGTTCACAGGGTCCCTGCTTATTGAGGGCCAGGTGATCGTGTTCTGTTGCGTAATTCACGCCTCTGAGCCCTTCTTCCATATTCTGGGGTTTTCTGCCTTTCTTTTCAACCCCTCTCCCCCTGCCATTTCTTAGACAAGCCCACCTACCAGTGCTTGTCCCAAAGTGTGTATACAACCTACTGCAGTCCTTGGAACTGGCAGTCCAGGCTCCAGTCCGGGGACTAGGAAGTCACAAGCAAGTAAGGTCTCAACTTTAAGGTGTAGAGACAAGTGGTGAGCAAATGTTGACCTGGGAGAGAAATTTTTTGGACCCTTCCTTTTCATTTATCTACTTTTTAATTTTTTGGTGCCAGGGATCGAACCAAGGGGTACTCAACTATTGAACCACATCCATAGACCTTTTTATCTTTTGAGACGGTCTCGCTCAGTTGCCAAGGCTGGCTTTGAACTTGTGATCCTCTTGCCTCAGCCTCCTAGGATTACTGGTGTGTGCCACCACTCCCGGCTCTTAGATCCTTCTTTATAAACCAGAAGCTTTTCCAGAAGGGCCTTGGGCTGGCTCTGGCTCAGGGTTTCCAGACCCCTCCACCTTTGATTTGATTGATTTCTGTGGCCAGGACAAGCTGTGCCCAGCTGCTGCGGTGTGTGATATGACCTCCCGCTTTCTTCTTTATCTCTCCCCTCCCCTGCAGAGAGCAGAGGGGCCTGAAGCCAGTGTCCAGCATTTCGGTGGGGTATCATGTCCACCCTGCTCTGGCTGGGCATCCCACAGACTTCGTCTCACAGACTCAGAGGCGCTTGTCCCTGTTGGGGGAGGGAGGAGTCTGTCGCTTAGAAGAACAGGATCATTGGGTTGATGCCAGAGATAAGGCTGGGGGTGGAGAGCAGGGTTGAGCAATTGCTCTGAGAGCTGAGAGCTGACCTGCGCTTCGCCTGGGTCCTCTGACCTATGCAGTGGAGGCTTTACCTGGACCTTGGGGAAAAGAACCAAATCCTGGAGCCAGGGGCTCTTCTAGGGGTGGTCTGGGGGAGTGTCCTCACGACCAACTCTGGCCAGTATCTGTAGTGCTCCTGGAAGGCCAGGCCCACGCCTGCCTTCTCTGGGCAAGGACCTGAGCAGTAGTTAAGGAAGGACTCTGATTGGGCACAGCCCTTCATTGCTTCCAGTCGCACATTGCCACTCCCCATGCCCCTGAAGCCCCAGCTTAAATGCACTTCTTTGAGGAACCTTGTACTTCTTTCCAGCACATGAGCCCTGGTGCCCCCCTCCAGGTGCAGCCAGCTTCAGCTCCATGCCAGCGTGGAAGCCCTGGCATCCAAAGCCCACCCTTGCCTGCAACAGGGAACTGGTGGTCTCGACCTCACCTCCCAAGCTGAGGAGGGGGCGTCCCTTTGGGGGCTCGGGAGAGTGTTTGGGGTGTGTTGTGAGTGCATGCCTAGTGTTCCCCCTCCTGCATCCAATGGCTGAGGGCATCTGCAAAACAAGAGTGCTTTTCAGGGAAAAGACCCCTGGACTCTGCAGTGCATGGCCACCACCCTAACATTGGCCGTGAAGGTGGTGAGGTCAGCAGGGGCAGCCTCCAGCTCTCTGCAGGAATCTCTGCGTTCTCCCTTCACCTGTGCCCGTGCAATAACTGAACTTGGTCTGGAGACCCCTGCTCTGGGTCTCCCCAGAAGTGACAGTGAAGCCAGATTATATATTCTGGCTGCCCTGCAAGCTTCTGCCCTGGGGCCCCCTCTTGGTACAAACCTGTCCTTTCCTTAGAATGTTGTGCCTGGCCCTGAAGCATCAAAATGGGTCTCCTGGGGCTGGAGTGGTGGCTCGGTGGTTGCAGCGCTTGCCTGATCTGCGTGAGTGTGCGGGATCTGACCTCAGCACCACATGCACAACAAAGTCTTGCAGCAACGAAAGCCACATGAAAACTAAATAAGATTCGATTCTCTCTCTCTCCCTCTCTCTCCCTCTTGCCATCCCTGTCTCTTAAAAAAAAAAAGGGGACTCCTTTTCCCTCCAGGATGGAGTTTAAGGCTTGGTCAAATGCTAGAGGGGCAGAGAGCCCCAGGAAGCCCAAGAGGAACCCAGGGGCTGCAGGATGACCTACGGACAGCTCTCCGGAGAATCCACGTAGGTGTAAAGGAGCAGCCGTGTTTCAAAGCCGGGGAGGGCTTGATCACATTGGAGTCTTGCGTGGGATTTGTTGCTGGTAGCACCCAGGATCCCTCAGATTCCTGAGTTATCTCTTACTCACCCTTATCCTTTGAGGAGAGGGGGTGTTTCTCTTTTCTCTGCCTTACCATTCTTATCAAACTGGAATCAGATGGCGCTGGAGTCCTGCCTGACTGAAGCCAGGCTTCTCTATACTACGTCACTAAAAGTTAAAAGGTGAAGAAGGGAGAAACACCGAGATCAGGCTGCCTGACCCTCTGCAGAGGGAGGGCAGTCTCTACCGTGACTTTAGTGGCTTGGAGGAGGCTTCCCCCTGCCACAGATAATCTGGGAGACACGGGGACTTAGAGAAAGTTCAGTTCACAGGGCGCCCTGCAGCCTTTTGGATTAGGCGGCCCCAGGTGTGTGTCCTAGGCTGATAGCGTGTCCTGTTTGAACCTGGGGGTGATGGCCAGGGCGTTGCTGGTTTGCTGGAAGTTTCCCACCCCCATAGACACAGGGTGCCTGCCAAGGGAGCACGTCCCAGAGCTGTCTACATAGCACGCACCCCTCGTGCTGCTCTGTGCGGGGTGCTTCAAATGTGTCAGCCTATTTTAGTCCCACGATTACTCTCAGAGTAATAATAATGTCATCAACTGCTTGAAAGCTAATGGGGAAACTGAGGCGCAACTAACTTGCTCAGTGTGGCCAGCCAGCGTGTAAACTGGGAACCAGCCTGCTCCCCACGGAGTCTGGATCCCCCCACTCCAGCCTGCCTCTGGAGACCCCAGAACATCCCTTTTATTGCTCACACCTCTGCCGAGGTCTTAGAAGAAGTAAAACGAAAGCAATCAAGGTCATTTGATCCAATTTTAAGCACGGCCTGATTCCTTCTGAAACAGGGCAGGAGGGAGGAGCCCTGCCGCCCAGCAGTGCCACCTCTCCCCGTGAGAGACCTGGCCTGCCTAGGGGCATTTTGGTCCCTAGCCAGGCATGCTTCCCGCCTCTGCTGGCGCTTTCTTCTGTGATGGTGGCTTTCGGGCTCCGGGAAACACACGTTTCCAGGAAGGGCCCTGTAAACAAGTGAGCTTGCCGGATGTCCTTGAGTCGCTGGCTCCTTGTCTTCTGGACTTTTTGGTTGGTTGTCTTTTCCGGTCACTCCCGGGCCATGGCTCCTTGCTCTTCCCTTCTCTGAGCTGTTGGAGTTCTCAGGCAGTGAGGGAGGGAGGCCTTCTCCTTGGCGCTTTACTCACCTGGTTCTCCTGGTTCAAGGCAGGTGGCTCAGGGATGAGGACGGAGGTGGGTGCAGGAGCAAAGATGAGGGCCAGTTCCAGCCACAGGGCAAGGGCTCCCAATAGGTTGGACCTTCTAGAGGAAGGGGATGCCGTCTCTGTCCCAGAACTACTCTGTACTTTCCCTGAGTGGTGGGGAATGGGGTGTGCAGGCTGGGGAGATTTTAACCAGGAGTCATGCAACCTGTGCGCCTCCCCTGGGTGTTCATGCATCCTCAGTCCTCTTTGGACTGGGCCTACAGCACCCATGTTATTCCTTATGCCAGAGTGGGAAAAGCCCGGAGTTCTGAATTGGGCAGATGGAGATTCTTCTCTCCGCTCTGTTCTTACCGTGTGAGCTGGCTGAATCTTTAACTCTCTGAGCCTTTGGTTTCTTATCTGCAAGGTGGGATAATGATGTTAACATGTGGGATTGTTGAAAGAATAGATGAGATAAAGCCTTTCAGATGCCTAGGATGGTGTATTTCACCTGAGTCCCAGAGCATTCAGAATGAAGCATCTGCCACTGTGCTAATAAATGCCAGTCCTCTCCCATCTTCCTCTGTGGCCTGGGGCCCAGGGACTGTCCCACCGAGGTTGGGGGGACAGCATGTACAACAGCATCCCCAGAGCGGGTGCCTTGGCTCTCAGCCTTGGTGTCTGCCGGGACCCAGTCCGCAAGACTCATTCCTAAGATCCCCTGATCACAAGTGGCTGTGTGGACCAGGCAGGGCTCCCTCTGTTATATTTGCCAGCAATGGGAGAGAAACTGTCCAAGCTGTAGTGTGCTTCCCACATCTCAGCCTGTAAGAACTGTGACTCCTGGAGATGATGGCGAGGATCTGTGGGAATCCAGCGCCGAGCTTGATCACTAAGGGGGAGGCTCAGTGGTTAAAGGCCCCTGGGTTCAATCCCTGGTACCCAAAAAGATAAAAATGAAAAATTTGGTCTAGTATGTCCAAAATAATGTCACTTTCATGCACTCATGAAAATTAATATATTAATAATTGATTAATATCATTCATTCAGTCGATTGATTTAATTAATATTTTGATATGGATACTTTCAAATCCAGTGTGTGTCGTACATGGATAGCACATTTGAATTTGGATTGCTCACTTTCTTTTTCTTTTCCACTGGAGATCTAATTGAGAGGGTTGTGCGTGGCTCTGCCACTGAGGGCCAGTCTCAGTCCCCTCCCTTTTTGCTTTTGTGGCATGATACCATTGAGCTGCATCCTGGATCTACCTCTCTCCCCTTTTTGTTTTAATTTTTTTAAATTTTGAGACAGGGTCTCTCTAAGTCCCCCAGGCTGGCCTTGAACTTGCAGGTCTCCTGCCCCAGCCTCCTGGGTAGCTGGGATTATAGTTATGCACCACCACACCTGGCTTTCCTTTATACATTCTGGATCACTATTTGGATTTCATAAAATGTATTGTTGAAAACATAGATTCACACAAATTGCCCCAAATATTTTAACTTTTCCCATAAATGAATCAAGCATCAATTTTTTTTTTACATTTAAAATAATGAAAATTGAGTTCCTGAGTCACACTAACCACATTTTAAGCACTTAGTAACCCTTTGTGGCTATTAGCTACAGTATCAGGAGACTGAGATTTAGAATATTTCTAAAAGCGTCATGCAAATCATTGTATCCAACGTTATGTTAACAATTGTAGGAGACACAGAAGATAAGAAGGAGGACGGGAGGAGGTGAAATTATTATTAATTTCGGATGTTGGGCATGCCTGTCTACAGAGCTCTAAACATTCAGTCATGAAGTTGATTAGTAGGTAAGGCAGTGTACGTTTAGCGAGATGACCCTTCAGTCTATTAAAGAAAATGCATCTTTCCCACGCACCAGCTATACCCAGTCAGAAATTGTAGGTGTGCAAAAGGGGTAGGTGCGGAACCGCTGGGGACCACAGAGACCACAAAAATCCAGGATAAAGAGGACAAATGTGTAAGACTTGTAAAAGGAAAACCCATAGAATTTAATGGGAAATGTCTTAAAAGATTTAAATGAGCTGGGCAGAGTAGCACTTGCCTGTGATTAGGAGGCTGAGGAAGGAGGATCACAAGTTCAAGGCTGGCCTCAGCAGCTTAGCAAGATCCTGTCTCAAAATTTAAAAAAAGGAGGGGCTGGAGCGGTGGCTCAGCAGTTTCGGCACTTGCCCAGCAAGCACCAGGACCCGGGTTCAAACCCCAGCACCATGTACACAACTCAGTGTTGGAGCAACTAAAGCCATGTGAAAAACTAAATAAAGTTGTTTCTCTCTTTCTCTGTTTCTCTCACTGTCCTTCTCTCTTTAAAAAAAAAAAAATTAAAAAAGGAAAGTGAGTGGATATGAAGGCTTAATGTTGTAATAAATTCAGTTTTTAAAGTAGTTTATGTAATATTTCCTTTTAATTACAATATAATCCTGTCAGGATTTCTTTTGGAACTTGTTGATTGTTTTTGGTTTTGGTACTGGGGATTGAACCCAGGGCTGTTTTACTGTTGAGCTACATCCCCAACCTTTTTACTTTTATTTTGAGACAGCGTCTCACAAAATTGCTGAGGCTGGCCTTGAACTCGTGATCCTCCTGCCTTGGTCTCTTAGGTGTGAGAAGATATAGATGACCAGGATCAGTTTTAAAAAGTGCTCATCCTTGGGGCTGGAGCGGTGGCTCAGCACTTGGAGCAGTTGCCTGGCATGCACAAGGACCCAGGTTCAAACCCCAGCACCATCTACACAACTAAGTGTCAGAGAAGCAAAGGCCAGATGGAAAAATAAAAATAAAATTGATTCTCTCTCTCCCCCTCTTTTTTTTTTTAATGCTCACCTTACTGACAGTCAAACAAATAGAAATGGCAAATTATAGTTGCACACCGCTATGCCCAACTCCTTTGGAACTTGGAGTATTTCTAAACTCCATCTGGAAGACTAGATCAGAAAAGCCAACACAATTTTAGGGGTAATAAATTTAAAGAGTGGTGCTAATACCCGGGACTGGAGCAGTGGCTCGGTGGTTACGGCGCTTGCCTGGCACGCGCAAGTACACGGGTTCAAACCCCAGCACCACATACACAACTAAGTATCAGAGCAACGAAAGCCATGTGAAAAACTCAATAAAAATTGATTCTCTCTGTCTCTCTCTCTCTCTAACTGTCCTTCTCTCTTTAAAAAAAAAAAAAAAAGAGTGCAAATACCCCACCAAATACTAAAAATATATGGTACCGCGTGACATTCTAGACCTGGTTTAGAAATAAGCAACAGCGAATGGAACAACACACCCGGACATCGGCCGAGGGCTGGTCAGTGTCATCAGGAGTTCCATGTGTGGTGAGGGCAGCATCTGTTGCTTTGATTACATTTTAAAATAGCTAAAAATTTTAGCTAATTTTACGAGGGGCCAGGAACTAAAATGAGAGTGTGTCTTTAAATTTTTATGTCACAGACATATCTGGTTTGGGATACTTCCTGCTAGTATTTTCCCCCTGAGTGGTTTTTAATCATTGTATTACCTGGTGGTTTTAGAAAAGCTGAAAATGTTCATAAACTCGGGGTAGGAAAGATCTTTGCTTCCCGATATTGAAGCCAGAAACCCTCCAGCAGGTTTGACCATGTAAATAAATAGTAAGTACTCTGTGCCGAAGAAAATCATGAAAGTACCAAAATATAAGCAGGCGTGTGATAAATTGGCAAAAAAAAAAAAAAAATTTTGGAGACTGTGATGAAGATTTAAGCTTTAATATTTAAAGAGGTCAGATGAGTCCACCATTGGAAAATGTGAAGTCCCCACCCCTCCAGTAGAATGGGCAAAGAGTTTCAATAAGCAGTTCACAAGAGAAAAGGTATAGGTGACCAGCATACACTTTTAAACAACACTTTACCTCATTAATAATAAAAAATGCAAATTACAAGTTTTATTATTTTCAATTCATTGAAAGAACATAGAGCCCATCTGGGTGGATGTAGCAGCACATACCTGTAATCCTAGCTCAGGAGGCTGAGGCAGGAGGATTGCAAGTCCAAGGCCAGCCTCAGCAACTCAGGGAGGCTGTGTCTCAAAAGAAAATAGTAGAAAGAGCTGGGGATGAGGCTCAGTGGTTAAGTGCCCCTGAGTTCAAGGCCTGGTACAAGAAAAGAAAGAAAAGGGCTGGGGATGTAGCTCCGTGGTAGAGTGCCCTTGAGTTCAATCAGTACTGCAAAAAAAGAAAGAAAATAGGGGCAGAGGTTAGGCCCCATCACCCTATATTGCTGGGGCTGTAACTTGGTAAAACCTTCAGGAGGAGGAGATAGCACTAAGAAACAAAAGTAATTATTGTCTGGGATCCTCAGGAAATGGTTAAGGATGGGGCATGATTAGCTGAAAGGAGACTGAAACAACCTAGCTCTTATCAGAGGTCACCTGGATGGAGGGGTAGAATGTAAGGACTTCATCCGAAACAGTATAGCGTAATTCGTTAGCATGCAAGCGCTGTCACCCCAAGGCGAACAACGCTGGGCTTTGTCTGACCATCTACAATGGGAAGTGGCGGTTGTAGACTAAGTGGAAAAATGTCTGACTCAGCGCTCTCCCTCGGCCGAGTCCTGTGGGCCTGTACATGATTTCCATTTTATGCCTGCGTTTTATACGCTCTTTATTTTCTACCCTGCTGGGGATGGAACCCAGGGCCTGTCCCACCTAGTTCCGGGCTCTTCCACTCAACTACTCCCCCAGCCCTAGTAGCTACATTCTGAAAAGCAGAAACAAGCCGGGCAAACATATTTACCCCAACATATCCAGAATGTCATTTTAGCGTGAGATCGGTATAAAAACATTATTGAGGTCTTTACATTGTCATTTTTATCCCAACGCTGGACCTGCCACACTTGAAGTGTGCAGTAGCCGCGGGAAGCTGGTGGAAGCTGCAGAGACGTTCTGGTGTGGACTGTGGCCTTCTCGCTGGCCCCGGGAGCCCTGCTCTGACTGATTCAGCCCCCTCCCCAATGGCCTGCTATTTCCAGCCCCCCAGAAGAGATGCTGGGGCAGTGTGCTTTGCCTCACAGCTCAGGAAAGCATGTAGTGACTTCTGGGACTTGGCCACCAAAGCAGAGGGTGTTTATCTTTAGGGAACGGGGTGTGCCCTGGTGTGGCTGGGCGATGGCTGGTCCCGATTGTCTGGCTGGCAGGGAATGTGGAGTAAGTACCCAGGCTGGAGGTTCCAAGAGCAGGGCTGGGTCATGGTTCCAGTCTTCCTCCCTGGGAGCTGGAACTACCATGGGACACAAGGTGACGCTTGGAGCAGGGCAGGCGAGAGGAGCCCTTGAAGCAGGACCTGTGCCGATCCCATTCCTAAGTACACCGGAGGGTTCTGGCTTCTCTTCCTGGTGACCCCGTCTCTCCCCAGACCTTCATGGGGGACTTAATAAAGTGAGTCTTGGTTCCCAGGGTCTTAGATGAACAGCCTGGCCCTACCCCACCCCTTCAGGCTCAGAAGCTGTGGACATCTGGACAGGCCAGCCAGCATCTCCTCCTGCCTAAGTGAAGAATGTGCTCCAAGTCTGCCCAGAGTGGCCCACATCACCACCCAAGTTGCGGAGGGAGCCAGGAAATGCACCCCATCTGAGCCTTAGTTCCCCTTTCTGCTCAAAAGGGGCAGTCGTGGTTTCCTTACTGGATTGCTTGGAGGCTCAGACACATACATTTCTGCTGTCCCTGGAATCCGGCTGGCATTGCGCAGGCACCCAGTGAAGGGGAACTGTTGACAGTTGGGCTTTTTCTGCACGTGGGGTGCCGAGTGGTGATTGTCCTTGCGTGACCCCCGCCTCTTCTTGTTTCCTCTGCTGCCTCGTGGTGATGTAGCCGAGCTGGGCTGTAGGACTGGCCGAAAAGCCAAGCTTCACCTGCTCAGGATGTCTCTGACAGTCCCACTGTTCCGTGGGAGGCTGGCCTCCAGCCTGGAGATTCAGCGTCACTGGACAGAGGCCAGGCTCCGGTGGGGTGGGAGTGATTGCGACCACTCACCTCCTGCTCAGCTGAGGGGGCGCAGGCATCAGGAAGCAGCTGTTGGGGAGCAGAGAGTCTTCATCTCCCTGTGCACCCTGACCCCAGATTGCTATAGATGACCCACTTTCTCCTCCAGACAACCTAAACAAGGACCTAATAAACAGGTCCAACGTGGGTGATTTAGAAGGAGAACAGAAAAAACAGATTTGGAGAGACTGAGCGTGTGAATGAATGGATGTGGAGACCTGCATTTTGCCCAGCCACCCAGGCCTGAGGACAGGAGGGCATTAAGTGCTTTTGAAATTAAAGTCCTTCCCCCCACCCCCAGTACTAGGGATCAACCCTAGGTCCTTGCACGTCTTTGGCAAGCACTCCACCACAGAGCCACATCCCCAGCCCTTTTTAGTTTGCATTTTGAAACCGGGTCTCCCTGTGTCACTACTTGCCTCCCCGTCACTGGCATGGCAGGTGTACGCGGCCACACCCAGACGTTGAGGAGGATGCTGATGAAAACAGCCTGACCACAGGAGAGGGAACTTTTCTTACTGGCCAGGATCCTTTGCAGCCTGGCGTGACCTGATCACTCCGCCTGCCACGTTGGTCTGTGAAGTGTGAATGCGTTGTGTGTAGCGTGGGAGCCACTGGATGGCACGCGCGCATGTTCTGCGTCTCCCCTGTGGGCAGCACAGCCTTCAGGATCCCCCTCTTTCATGCCCACAGGATAATCTGTGGAGTGCACGGTTCCCCATCTTCTTAGCCGTCTGCTTGCTGCTGAACGTAGGTTCTTTCCCATCTTGAGCTGGAACTGGTTAAGTTGGATGGCTGTCTTGTGGGGGACTTTTTCCTTCTTTGACCTAGTCGCATTGCTGAATCAAACTTGTTTGAGGAAACTTTGCCATAGTTCTGGGGTCCCTGGGACTCTGTGCAGCACTGCACTGGGGTGCAGTTCCTCCCTGCCTGGTGGGAGGGAGCCCCTTCCCATCCCCTTCCTTGCTTTTACCGTGGGCAGGATGGCGACGGACCCAGGAGGGTCTGGCCTGGTGCCTGGTGGTGAGCTGAGCCAAGGGCAGGTATTGTCTCAGGCAAGAGACTTGGACTTTAGCGCCACCTGGGTCCCTTGCCAGCTCTCCTTTCCCCGCAGCCTCATTAAGCCCACCGGCTTGCATAATCTCTGTGACATTGAGAGCTGTGTTTGTCACCCCCAGGGGTACATAAGATTTGGGAAGAGCGCACCTGAATGTTGACAGCTGTCCTTCCATCTGCGTGGAGGACCGGCTCCAGGACCCACCCAGGATACCCAGATCCACAAGTGCTCAAGTCCCGTTCTTGAAACAGTGGGATGTTTGCAAGTCCACCTGCATGCCTTGAATTGCCTCTGGGTTACCTGTGATACCTAATGCGATGCGGACAGCGCTTAAACAGTTGTACTGCATTGTTTACGTCCGGGGAGGGGGAGTCTGTACATGTCCAGGAGAGACGCAGCTTTGTTCCTGACTGGGTTTGATCTGAGGTTCGTGGAGTCCACAGATGTAGGGTGCCAACCATATGCAATAATTATAGAAAATAACAACAGGAAAACAAGAACTTATTAGTATATGAATCGGCAATAGACTCTGATGTATATAATCTTTAAAAACTGGGTGAGGGGAAGACTTTGCCTGTGTTTGATGAGGTGGAAACTTCACCAGAACCTTGCCTAAGATCTTCTGAGTCACTGCGGTGGGACAAGCCTGTAATCCCAGCGGCTCAGGAGGCTGAGGCAGGAGGATCATGGTTTCAAAGCTACCCTTAGCAACTTAGTGAGGCCCTAAGCAACTTAGTGAGGCCCTGTCTCAAACTAAAAGATAAAAAAGGGCTAGGGATGTATCTCAGTGGCTAAGCACCTGGGTTAAATCCCTGGTACCAAAACAAACAAACAAAAAACCTTTGTGCACACACATGCATGCGTGCCCATAGATCAGTCACGTTAGATGTTTTTATGTGATCTCTCCTACTGTTATAGTACATCACCGTCTTAGTGGCTGGAGCCCTGGAGTGGGATGTGAGCCCTGGCTTTGGTCCATGCCCCAGGGCAAGTCCCTTAATTTGGTCTTTCCATCTCTGAAAGTGTGAGCTCAACATGCCCAGGTATGTTACGGAAATACTTGATGAAGGCGCGTCAGCGGTGCAGGAGTCCCAGTGATGTCCTGTGTCCTGTGTCCCATCCAGAGCTTTTGATTTATTTTGTTTTTGTAATTGTGGCTATTCAGGCTCAAAATATTTTTAAGTCCAAGCATCTTAAACTCCTCGCACACGTTTTCAGACAAGAGAGCTCTTCAGAGGTACGGTGGAGCGGACAGATCGCGCGGCTCTGAAGTCAGCTGGCTCGGTTCAACCCCCACCCCGCTGCCCGCAGCCTCAAGCACTGTTTGAATAAACTGATCTCCTGCCTTCTCCAGTCCTTCTTATCTTCGCCGGCTACAGGCTAGCGAGTGTTCCAGAAAATGCCCGGTCTTTCTCTGGTGACAAAAGCCAGAGCCACTGGCCTTTTACGGAGAGGCGCATCCAGGGTATGCTGAGCCACCCGCTCGTCCTTCTGCTGCCCGCCTGGCTCCCGTGGGCGTTGTGTGGCAGAATTGCCTCCTGTTTTGGTAAAGGGAGGCTCAGCCTGGAGCTAAGCAGAAAGTCCCCATCCAGCAGCCCCAGTGGGCCCCGGGCCCCCAGCAAACCCTAGTGTCCCAACCTCCAAAACATGCCCCGAATGTGTCCCCTGTCCTCCACCGTAGTCACACCATGTCCTGACCCCTTCCTCTTTGTCCTAAACTCCCACAGCATCCTCTTGACCAAGAGTGGCGGCTCCTGCCCTGGAGTGCCACTGGCAGGCGCTGCAGACCAGCTTCTCAGCTTGTCGGCGGGGGAATGGCCCCGTTTTCCTCATGCACCCAGAATGACATTGAGACTCCTCTCCTGGTGACCTCTGGCCTGGTGGGTTTCATGCTAGCCCTCAGGTGCTGCAGCCCGCTCCTGCCTCAGGGCCTTGCCACCAGCTGCTGTCCCCTTGGACTAGTGGACGTGGTCCACGCTCAGCCCTTGGTGCCTTTGCTCCGAGGGGCCTCCCCCAGCTTCCTCACTCGCTCCCAGCCCCCTCCGCCCTCTGTAAATATGAGATGGCTTTCTTTACAGCTTTGTACCCCAGCCCCACCCACCCTGGGACGATGACACTGCTGCTTCCACTGCTGTCCCCAGCACCCATGGAAGCACTGTCATCGCTCAGAATCCAGGGGCGTGGACTCCAGGACCCCCTCAGACAGCAAAATCCAAGGCCGCTCAGCTCCCTTACGCAGAGTGGCTCAGTGTTTGCCTGGAGCCTTCCGTATCCTTCCGTCGTCCCTGGGTCGCGCCGTCTGATACAAGAACGCTGTGTAAATAGTTGTCGTACGGTATCATTCAGGGCGTTCTGACAAGGCCTGTATACGCTCAGTGTGGGTGAGATTGTTGGTCAAATCTGTGGGTTCAGGGGGTCGTGAATGTGGCCGTGGGGATATAGGGGTTTGCAGTAAGGCACTGAGAGGTTGAAGGGCAAATGCACAAAGCCTCTTGCAGTCAGTCCAAGTCGCTACTGAAGCCACACTGCGCCAAAGCCCCCTCTGTCCAGCCATACTGTGTGGAGCTGGTCTTGGATTGGATGGCTGGAGCCCAGGGAGGGACTGGTGGAGGGGGTGGCTGCCCTTGGTGGTGGCATTGGGCACTGAAGCATGTGAACTCTGTGTCCTGAGTTGAGCTGTGGGTCAGCTGCGGAGTGGGAGGCCTGCTTGGCTGTCCCAGGAGAGCTCAGCTGGACTGCCAGGGCCAGGTCACGGCCTGGGCATTTGGAGTGGGATACACTGGTTCATCCTGTCCTGTGTGGTGGGCCTACTGGGTGGTGTCTGGGCATGTGTGGCCCTCGGCAGTCCAGGGGCTGGGCTGAGCTGAGGGAGTGGCTGGTGTGACCCCTAGGAGCTCCTGCCTTGGGCAAAGGTTCTGTGCTGGGTGGCATTGAGGGTGGAGTCTGGCCCTCCAGTGGCCCAGGAGAGCTTTGGAGCTGCTGATTTGCCTTCCCTGACCCAGCAGAAGTGTGGGATGTGGCTTCCCAGGGTGGAGTGGGGAGTGGCCACCGCGTTGTGGGCAGCCTGTTTTAGCCACTTCCCCAGAGCTGAGTCACAGCGCACCCCAGCACTCCTCCCAAAGCCACGGCTCCAGTCCTCTTCCAGGAGGGCACTGGAGGCCCTCACAGGGCCAGCCCAGGACCGGACCTGGCCTCTGCTGGAGCCAAGGCTTCCACCATCTGCTTGCTCTTAAACCCTTCATCCATCTCCTCACCCCAGAATTGTTCTGTTAGACACTTAGTGTGACTGTATCACTCAGGACAGTGAAACCCAGGACCTGAGCTACCTCTTGAGGGTTTGTTGCTGGCCCTGAAGCCAGCCAGCCGCCTTACCCGTCTCACCTGAGTGGACACTCTGGGACACCAGAGACCCCACCCCATGCTGCTGGGCAACACAGCTCCCTCCTTGCTGGGGTGGTGGGACAAGTGGGGGTTCCATCAAGGCCCCAGGTCCCAGGACCCTCCCTCAATGGATATCAAAGGTGGTTCCTCACAAGTCCCGAGGCCTGGCATAGGAAGGGGGCGGGGCCTGCTAGGATCCTGGGGATCAGCAGCTGGCTGGGGAGGGACATGCCTGGATGTGGCTCTATAGCCCCCCTGCGAGGCTGTGCCAGAGAGGCTAGCGACGTGATGGGGAGACCCTTACCCTGTGGCACTTGCTCCCTCTGGGTGGCCACGGAGTCTGCAGGATCTGTGGGTCCTGGGCCAGGAGTTGTGGTTCCCTCCCTTTCTCCCCGCTGCACACTTCAGATGGGAAATTTCTGTGCTTACCATGCTCCCTGCTCCCTGGGTCTGGGAATTCTTGCCATCACAGTGAAACCCTTAGGCAACTCTGGGCTCCCAGCCAGGTCTGACCCGGATGTCCTCTCCTGACTCTCTTTTGTTTACCTCCTAAATATGCACCTCCCCCCCCCATACTGGGATTGAACCCGGCACTCCACCACTAAGCTACAGCCCCCATCACCCTTTTTAACATTATTTTATTTTGAGACAGGTGGACTCGCGATCCTCCTGCCTCTGCCTCCAGATTTTCTGGAATTACAGGCATGCGCCTTTACATCCAGCCCCTATTCCATTTGTATTTTCAGCCTGGGGTGCTTTTGCCCCCCAAGGACACTGGGCTATGTCTGAAGACTATGGAGTTGTCAAGGCAGGGGGAATGGATGCCCGTGGCATCTGGAGGGCAGAGGTGGGTGATACTGTGAGTATTCTAGCCTGCAGAGAATGGCGCCACCTCCAAACAAGAACTTATCTGATCCAAAGCATCAGTGGTATTGGAACTGACTGTAGGATTACGCAAGAACTTTCAGCCAGCCCCTCCCTTCCCTGGTTCCCCTTGGCCGGCAGTAGGGAGGAGACTCAGTTATTGGTGATCCATTGATCGCTGCTGTCCACCAAAGGCCTGGGGTGGGCAGATGGAGCACAAGAGCGAGGGTGTGGGGGGCTGAGCCTGAGCCCCATGCTGCCCCGGGAGTAAGCCCAGGTGACTCACTTTGCTTTGGTGAACTGCTTTCTCATCTGTGGAAGAGCGAGCTGCCCCTGGTGTCCCCTGGTCGAGACTGCAGCACTCTGAGCAGGACTGGAGCAGGGTTACCGTGGAGAGCTGCCCCATTTTTCTTCTGTGTCCAGCATGACCCATACTCACCCTTCTTACCCTTTCTCCTTTTTAGTTGGTTTTCCTCAAAGCTTGGCCTGGGAGCCCATACCTGGCCCTTCCAGCAAACTGTGACCAAATCCATCTGGGTTTTGTCTTGTTTTTTACCTTTACTGGTATAAAGGTACAGTCTGGGAACAGTCTAATGGAGGAGACACCCAGGGCAGGAGACCGGGGGATGGGGGCTGGCACACCACCCTCCCAGCACCTCCGTGTTCTCATAATAAAGTTTTATTGGGACCCAGCCACACCTGGTAGTTTGCGTGTTGTCTCTAGCTGCTTGCTTGCTTTATTTTAGAGAGAGGGGGTGGGTTGAAGCGTTGGCTCGGTGGTTGGATCACTTGCCTGGCATGCACGTAGATGCGGGTTCAAACCCCAGCACCACGCACACAACTGTCGGAGCAGTGAAGACCTGATGAAAAACTAAATAGAGCTGACTCTCTCTCTCTCCCCCTCTCCCTCTCCCTTCCTCCCTCTTTCTTTGAAAAGAGAGAGAGAGAGAAAGAGAGAGAAAGGGACAGTGAGAGAATCAATTTTGTTTTGTTTTTCACATGGTCTTCTTTGCTGTGACACTCTGCTGTGTACATGGTGCTGGGGTTCGAACCCACGTACTCGTGCGTGTCAGGCAAGCGCCATAACCACTGAGCCACCGCTAACAGAACATAATTTGGTAGTTGTGGCAAAGACTATATCAGCTGCAAAGATGAAAATATTTGCTCTCTAGTCCTAAAGAAAGTGTTTCGAGCCCTGGTCAGGCTGTTCCCCTGGTCAGGCTGTTCCCCTGGTCAGGCTGTTTGTGTCTGCTTGTCCAGAGGGAGGATTAAGGTCGGGGTTAAGGCAAGTTAACTTGCCTGAGGGTCTGATGGGGAGGAGGGAGAGCTGACCTGTCATAGAGGGTCATAGAGCTCTCACGGGCACCCGCGGCCTGTCCCTGAGAACTCAGCCAGAGGGTGAGTGGTGTCTGGGGCATGGCGAGGGGTGCTCTGCTGGCAGCAGAGGCCATCAGACTGGGCTGCAGCGGCTTGGCATGGAATGAGAGTGTTGCGGGGAGGGTTAGAGGGCACAGGGAGATCAAGGTGCAAGCCCTGGAGCTGTACTGTGGGCTGAAATGCAGACCAGGGAGAAACTGGGGGTCCAGGAAAGGCAAGAGGCAGCTGCATGACTTTTCAAAGGACACTTGAAGACCAAATATGTGACACCCACCACTAGATGGAATGCAGGGCACAGACCCACAGGATGTTACAGTCCAGCGAGCAGGTGCCTGCCAGCGGGGACAGGGGACATTCACAGTGCTGTGTGACGCAGGGACTGGAGGACTGGCTCTGGCCATGGTCGGTCGGTTTCCTGGGAGCCCCACCTGAGCCTGCGGATGTTGGTGGCCCCAGATGGAAGGTTGCTGCAACAGGACAGCCGTGTCAGTGCCAAAGCTGGAAGGGCTGGAACAGAGAGTGAGGGCAGGGGATGGCCAGCGATGGCATCCAGGAGACAGGCAGGGGTGGTCGCTGGTGATGCAGAATCGCTTTAGCCAAGAAGTGAAGGAGGAGGACCTGTCAGGTAGTCGAGTGCTAGGTGGGGTGTGGTGGCCCAGCTTGGGCAGCAGTCGAGGGAAGGTCTGAGTGCGAAGGGGACCAGGGACCTGCGTGTCTGCAGGGCCGGGAGGCAGGCAGCACCTGGAAACCTCCCCCGCCCTACCCAGCTCTGCTGTGGTTAATTTAGGGCAATCCTCTGGGGAGCAGAGGGCTGGCTTGGCCTTGACTCTGAACTTCACCTTGGCCCTTGCTGTGAGCCGTGTGGGTGGCATGCAGGGCATTTCTGGGCTGTCCCTCTGTTGTTTGGATGTCTGGTTAATCACCTAAGGGTCTGCAGGTTCTCTGTCCCTAATGATTAAAGAAAGTGGAGAGGTTTCCTAACGTGATCTCCTTGAGCGACCAGAGGGTGAACCCTGGGTAAAAAGCTTGGGGCCCCCAGGTGGAGAGGCTGTGGGCAGGATCTTCATTTATGGGGTACCCAGCAAGGCCAGGGAGCTTGTTCTATGACTGCTAGCAGCCCCACCCCATTCTGTTTGAGAAAGGCAGCCAGCCGCCCACGCACATTGAGGTGCCAGGCAGTGTCTCCGTCCACTCCCTTCTCTCTGAGGATGGTGACTCAGACTGAGGTGTCCACCAGCTCCACAGGGATCTGGGTTAGGCAGCAGGAGGAACTTGCAGTATGTCTCCCACCTGGTGGCCTAGAATCACTCAAGCACCTGGATGTCCTTAAACATGGTGCTGTCTGCTCTAGTAGCTTCCTGATCTGGGGAGAGAAGGCATTGGCCTTCAATAGATTTTTTTGTCTCTCAGTCCCAGGGAAAGCATGCCTCTGGCTGCTGAACTCTAACCAGATTTGCAAAATCGCTCCTCTATCCCAGGAGCCTGTGATGAAACTGAGGGCTGGCTGCTTCCCATTGTCTGGGGTTTAGTGTTCCAGCCAGCTGTGTCCAGCTGTGTTAACCTCTGCTTGCTGTCCTCTGCTTGCAGCCCTGTGACCTCCATGTGCTCCCCGACTCCACCTGCTGCACTTGGACTTCAGATCTGATCTTGGGAGGGGTCGCCTCCCCCAACAGCCATCAAGATGCCCATCCTCAAGCAGCTGGTGTCCAGCTCCGTGCACTCCAAGCGCCGTTCCCGTGTGGACCTCACGGCCGAGATGATCAGCGCTCCACTGGGTGACTTCCGCCATACCATGCACGTGGGCCGGGCTGGGGACGCCTTCGGGGACACTTCCTTCCTCAACAGCAAGGCAGGTGAGCCCGATGGAGAGTCTCTAGAAGAGCAGGCCTCCTCCTCATCTTCCAAACGCAGCCTCCTGTCCCGGAAGTTCCGGGGCAGCAAGCGGTCACAGTCGGTGACCCGTGGGGACAGGGAGCAGAGAGATATGCTGAGCTCCCTGCGGGACTCGGCCCTCTTTGTTAAGAATGCCATGTCCCTGCCCCAGCTCAATGAAAAGGAGGCTGCAGAGAAGGGCGCCAGCAAGCTGCCTAAGAGCCTGTCGTCCAGCCCCGTGAAGAAGGTGGATGCTGGAGAGGGCTGTGGGGAGGAGGCGGGCACAGGGGACCTGGGTCTCCAGCGGAATGGGGCAGTGGGCCCCCACTCTCCTGACCCCGTCCTCGAAGAGCAGGCCTTCGGGGACCTGACGGATCTGCCCGTCGTGCCCAAGGCCAGCTACGGGCTGAAGCACGCAGAGTCCATCATGTCCTTCCACATCGACCTGGGCCCCTCCATGCTGGGTGACGTGCTCAGCATCATGGACAAAGAGGAGTGGGACCCTGAGGGGGACGGTGGCGGCTACCGTGATGAAGGCCCCAGCAGCATCCCCCAGGTGGCCCCTCTCCTGGTGCGGCAGGAAGACAAGCCTGGCCCAGACTTGTCCCCTCTGCCCTCCCACGCTCTGGAGGACGAGGGGTGGGCGGCAGCTGCTCCCAGCCCCAGCTCGGCCCGCAGCATGGGCAGCCACACCACGAGGGACAGCAGCTCCCTCTCCAGCTGCACGTCGGGCATCCTAGAGGAGCGCAGCCCAGCCTTCAGGGGCCCCGAGAGGGCCCGGGCCACCCTCCCGAGGCAGCACGACAAGGAGTTCTCCTTCATGGACGAGGAGGAGGAGGAGGAGGAGGAGGAGATCCGTGTGTGAGCCCATTGGGAAGTAGCTACTCCTGTTTTTCTCCCTGTCCCCACCCACTGTGACCTTTGACCTTACCATGTGGGGGCCTTACATTAGGCTGTGGACCCTGGACCTCGTGGCTGAAGGGCACTAGCTGAGTCCTCAGAGGACCTGGGAAGCTGAGCAGGTGTTGGGTGCCAGCGGTTGTGGGTGCCTGGCTTTGTGACCGGCCCAGCCCTCCCTGCAGCAGCAGAGGCAGCAGGCATCTTTTGCTCTCTGCCTCCCTTTCCTCCAGCCTGGCCTCAAGTGGGTGCCAGGTGTCAACTTGAGTTCCTGCCACGTGCCACCCTTGCAGGTCAGCCTGTGTCAGCCTCTGCTCCAGGGCCAAGGACACGTGGCTCCCCCTTTTCTCTCCGGTGGTACTAGGGTGGCAGATGCAGCAGGAAGCAGGAGGTAGTCACACCTCCCAATCCCTCCCTCCTGCACCCCTGGCTCCTGCACCGGAAGCCTGGACCCCGGGGAGTTTGCTGGAGTGGGAGGACAGCTAAATGGGAGGCCAGCTGAGAGCTAAGGGCACCGACTTCCAGGAGCCAGACCGGATGGGGCGTGGAAGGAAGCCCCCAGGCTCCTTGGATGTTTAAGAAGGGACCCTTCCGGGATGATACTAGGAACGAGGCTGGGGTCCTGCCCTTTGGGTGTGTTTGTACTTTATTATTATGTTTAAATCCCGTATAGAGCAATATCAGGAACAGTGTTGATAGGCCTGCCCCCAGAAGGAATACTTAGAAAACCTTTCTACTCCTCCTCCTGGACATTCCGTGACCATCAGCACACTCAAGTCTGGGGCCCGTCCTGCAACAAAGAACCCAGCCCCGCTCGAGCTGGAGGGGGTGGGCATCCATCCATGTGCGCCTGCTTCCCCTGTGTGGAAAATTTCCGGAAAATGATTAAAAAATAAAAAGGCACATCATTCCTGGGGGGAAGCTGTGTCTCCAGGCAGCTCCCCACCCCCCAGTCCTTCCCCTTCCTTTCTTAGGCCCCTCCCCTACTGCTGAGGCCAGGATCCCAGGGGAATTTGACAGATTTAGCAAAAACAAAACAAAAACCAGAAAGCTGGTTTTTAAATATGAATTGCAGGTAAACAAAAAATTTGGTTTTTAGTATGAGTGTCCCCTGTGTGACATTTGGAACATTCTTGAACTAAAAAGTTAACTTTCACTCTGTCTCCTGTATAACTCTCCCCAGAAGACTGAGTAGGATCTTGGGATGAGTCCCAGGGGTGACAGCCAGTTATTTCTCTGTCCTGGGAACAGGCTGACCCACCGCCTGGTCTCTGCATAGCCAGCAGGAGGAGGGGAAGAGAGCTAACTCTACAAGGGGTCCCGGCCAGCGTGGCGACGGATGCTCCTGCCTCTGGGTCTGGCGGGACCCTGACTCAGACACTAACCTGGTGCCAACCCAGCGCCCCTAGGTGCTCCAGTTTCCGGTAGTTTAGCTCCCGTGGTGGGCAGAATGGCATGGGTACGCGGCCTGCCAGGGCCCTTGAAACCCGTCCAGGTCAGCTCCAGACTTTAAACTGTGTATTTTTTCCCCCATGATATTGTTACAGCAGCAAGAAAACATTAAAAAAGCCCTCTTAGCATGCCTGCCTTGGTCTCTGCTCTTTGGGGTACCCTCAGTAAGGCACTCCTGGGGCTGCCAGTGCCCGTGGTCTTGGGGACCTGAGCAGACCCTTGGCTGTCCCTGCCCCTCTGCCTGGCAGGCCCTTCAGACTCTGGAACTCCGGTACCTCAGTGCTGCTTACCAGGCAGGGTCACGGAGCCTCCACCTCTTCCAGGCTGGGGTGCAGACACTGAGATGCCCCCAGGCATCCATGTGTGTGGCACCTGTCACCCCCAGCTCTGGGGGCTGGGAAAGGGGGCCTCCTTCCCCTTCTCCCCTCTTACCTGGACAGTCGCTGTTCAGGTGGCACGCTCTGCCTTCAACCTCACTGCTCAGGGAGATGGAAACTCTCCTCATCACTGTGTCCCAGATGAAGATGTGCTCAGGCCACGGGGCCACCTTCGCCAGAGTCACACAAGCAATCAGAGTTGGAGACAAAGCATCCTCAATTCATAGCCCCTGCCCTGTCTCCACCACCCCAGGCACACCAAAGCTTCGGGCCTTGGGAGATGAGGTGGGTGCCTCTGTCCTGGGTGTGGAGACCAGGTGACCCTCTGCCCACTGCCCGTAGCTCCGGCCTTGCCGCCTTCCGGTCCTCACCCACGTTCCCTTGGCCATGGGTGGCTCTAGGGTAGGAGCGTGGCCTGGGCAGGCCCCCCTTCTGAAGTGCAGGGAAACCTCAAGGCTCCGGAGTGGCTGAGTTCTAGCAGGGGCCCTGCCCTTCTCCCCTGAGCATCTGCACAGACGTTTGAGCTTCTTCTCCTTGGGAAGCAGTTAGAGGATAATTGTCACTCAGGGCCCTCCACCCAGACAGGCTCATTAGAGCTAATGAAAGATGAGACCAAGATGGAGTTAGGAGCCGGGTGGTGCAGTGGCCCCGAGGGAGGGGACGAGATGGGAGGAGGGCTAGGAGCACAAGGACAGCCGGGTACTGGTGATGGGCTGCACTGGCTCAGGGGTGGTGGGTAGGGAGACAAGGTCTAGGAAGAAGAGGCCGAGAGTCTGCTGGGCTGTTGCTCCCAGGCATGGTGTAAACCCCCAAGGGAAAAGCCACTCCACGCACACTCACAGGGACTGACCCAGGATGCCTTTTTTTTTTTAATTGGCGCGTAATGATCACACATACTAGTGAGAGAATCCAGGGTTCTCGAGGGCCTGGGGGAAGCCAGCCAGCACCAGCCTAGCTTTTTTTTTTTTTTTTTAAAGAGAGAGGGACAGAGAGAGAGAATCAGTTTTATTTAGTTTTTCATGGACTTTCATTGCTCAGACATTTCACTGTGTATGTGGTGCAGGAGTTTGAACTCGTGTACTCATGCATGCCAGGCAAGTGCCTTAACCACTGAGCCACCGCTCCAGCCCACCAGCCCAGCATCTTTGACCACGATGGAAAGGCACACACTGCCAGGGACCTGCAGGGAGATATGGCTTGTGCACAGCTTCAGGGGCTTTCATTCTGGAGCTGCAGAGGGGACAGAGTGGAAGGAGCCTGCCCAGAGCTCCCCCTCAGGGTTGGCCCAGGTTTGCCAGGTGGCCTGGGCTATTGTCCCTCTGAGCGGCTGCAGGTCCTCCACCTTCAGGGTCAGGGGCTGTTGAGTGGTTTTCGGTTTATCATGAGAAGCCCTATCTGCAGTGAGGCCGTGCACTGAACCCTTACACAGGCCAGGGTGCCCTGGGCACATGGGCTTGGGGTTGCCTCCTGCTCCCAGCCCCTTGGTCCTGAGGTGCATATGAGAAGTCAGAGCCCCTGCACAGCCTGTCTCAGCCTAAAGGTGTTCCCTGGTGGCCCTTCTTCCTGGACCACTCGAAGCAGGGACCAGCTGCTACTTCTGGGTGGCAATGTAGTAATTGTTTTATGAATCTTTTTTTTTGTTGTTGTTGTTTGGTTTTTCCATTCAGCCTTTGTTTCTCCAACACTTAATTGTGTATGTGGTGCTGAGGTTTGAACCCCGGTTCTCCAGCCCTGACAATGTAGTAACTGTAATTTGGATCTTGGTTAATATTTTCCCAAACCTGGCCCGATGAGGAAGCTGCCTGCCCCCCCGCAGGCCCAGCCTTCTGCATCCCCACCCCTAATGGGGCACTGCTCCTGCTGGTATGGACATGATGATGGCTGTATGCGTTCATGCCTGTGACTGCCACGTGCCAGGCGCTGGTCTTTGTACAGGCTCCATTTAAAACAGGTCAAGGATCCCTCGTCCTCCCAGCCTGATGACCGACACTCTGGAACCTAAGTGACTAGTGCCTGGTGGGTTGCAGCGCACATGTGGGGGCACCCACCTCCCTCCAGGTTGCACCCACAGCAACTCCAGGCCCTGCCAGCAGATGCCACTGACTCACGAAGGGCTGAGGGCCCAGCCTCACCAGGGCCACTCTGGCTGCCTTCTGCGGGACCAGGCCCGCAGCCCACCCTTACCCTCTCCAGCCCAGGGCTCCTGCTGTTACCCATTACCCAGGCCTGCAGTCCACCTTTAGCCTCTCCAGCCCAGGGATCCTGCGTGGTGTTCACTTTGATCCTATTGTCAAGCACACCCCTGCCACACCACACCGCATTCCCAGAAGAAATGGGACAAAAGGCGTGGGGCTGGCAGATGCTCGAGGGCGGTAAGGAAGGCTTTGGCTTCACCAGGCCTAGGAGCTGGTGCACACCCTGCCCGCCTCTGTGCTGGTGGAGGTGGTGAGATGCCAGATGTCTTTGGCTCTGGCCTGGCAGGCAACGGCAGGCTGAGGGGGTGACCCCTAGGTGTCTGCAGCTGCTCACAGAGTGGAAGGGGTCAGTTGTGGGGCAGCTGAAGATGCCAGGACTCAGGCCAGATGGAGTGGCCGGGCCCTTAGATGTTCTCCATGCTCCCCACCCGTCCCTGGCTGCCCCCAGCCAAGACAGCTTCCCAGAGAGCCCCCAGGCTCTCCATGCCCCTCACCCGAGACCTCCACCAGAAGCCATGCGTCCCAGGCCCTGAGGCCCCGTTTGAAGATGTGGGAGTGAAAGGAATCAAAACGGGAGCCCTATCCATCCACTGCCCCTTTGCAATACCCCATCCTGGCCGCCCCCAGGCTTCCTGCTGAGGGCCAGATGGAGATGGGAGAGAACATTTTGGAGGGGAGAGCAGGGTTGGCAGACTGATGGATGTCAGTGGTTTGGCCTCAGAAACCTGTTGCTCTATCCCACTGAGCTCTTCCAAAGGGAGACTCCCAAGAGTGCTCTGCAGGAGCCCAGGACAGCTGAGTGACACTTGGCATGTTAGAAAATATTTGCCAAGACCACAGGGATCCACTGAATTTTGTTTTCCTTCTATGCCCTGTTTTGTTCCAGAAAGTTCTGGAGGCAGCTTACAAAGATACACAAACTACAATAGGATAAAAATAGATCAGAGGAAAACAAGGCTGGAACAAACAGTACAACAGACAGCTAGCAGGCAGCAGTGTCCTTCGGGTGGGCCGCCAGGGTTCTCAAAGGTAAGCCGAAAGCCAGATTCTGAGTTTCCTACTGGTCAAAGCAAGAAGGGAAACTAGCCTGTTTCAAGTCTCACAGGTCAAGATGAACCCAGAAGCGATCAGCTCTTCCTGACAGTAAGGTTCAAAAGCAATATGTGGGACCTCAAAAGGGCAATGGGGCAGTGTCCCAGGCCACACTCTCAGCAGCGGTCTTATAACACTGCAGTGGGCTCGATGTTTGCATTACCCACAAAATTCATAGTCTGAATCCTAGTCCCTAAGGATATGTTATTAGGAATTGGGGACTCTGTAAGTCTTTGAGGCCAGAGGGTGGAGCCCTTGTGAATTGAATTAGTGTTTTTAGAAAAGAAGCCCCAGGTTGGGCGCAGTGGCACACCATACCTATAATCCCAGCAACTCGGGGAGGCTGAGGCAAGAGGATCATAAGTTCAAGGCCAGCCTCAGTAACTAAGCAATGCTCTAAGCAATTTCGCAAGACTATGTCTCAAATAAAATATAATAAGAATTGGGGATGAGGCTGGAGCGATGGCTTGGCTGTTACACTGCTTGCCTGGCATGTGTGAGGATGCGGGTTCAAACCCCAACACCACATACACAATGAAGCGTTAGAGCAATTAAAAACTAACTAAAATTGATTCTTTCTTGCTCTCTCACTGTCCGTCTCTCTCTCTCTTAAAAAGAAAAGAAAAGGTTGGAGATGTGGCTCAGTGGTTAAGGGGTGCCCCTGAGTTCAAACCCTGGTACCAAAGAATAGAAAAGAGCCCCCAGGCCATGCCTATGACTGTGATTACCATCCCAGTGACTTAGGAAGTTGAGGCAGAAGGATCACAAGTTCAGTCAGGTTGGAAAATTTTGCAACACCCCGTCTCAAAATAAATAAAGGACTGGGGATGCAGCTCAGCGGCAGAGCCCCCCTAGGTTTAATCCCCAGTACTGCAAAACAAAGACAAATACCACAGGGCTTTTTGTTTGTTTGTTTTTAAGAGAGAGGATAAGAGAGAATTTTATTTTTTTCATCTGGCCTTTGTTTCTCTGACACTTAATTGTATTTATGATGCCGGGATTTGAACCTGCATCCTTGTGCCTGCCAGGCAAGTGCTCCAACCGCTGAGCCATTGTTGCAGCCCCAGATACCACATTCTTGATCACATTTGGAAACTAAAAAAAAAATAATTTCAGAGTAGACAAAATAGTGTTCCCCAGAGGTTAGGAAGGGCGGGGAGAAGAGGGGGCAAGAGGTCAGATAACAGGTATTAAAGTGCAGTTAGAGCCGAGCACCATGGTGCACACCTGTAATCCCAGCAACTCTGGAGGCTGAGGCAGGAGGATCACAAGTTCAAAGCCAGCCTCAGCAATTTGGCAAGGCCGTAAGCAACTTAGCAAGACCCTATCTCAAAATGAAAAATAAAACAGGCTGGGGATGTGGTAAGGCACCCCTGGGTTCAATCCCCAGCACCAAGACACTCAACGAACTACAGGAGGAGTAAGGCAGGAGGAATAAGGTGACCATTCTATAGCACAGGAGGGTTCCCAATAATTAGAAGAGAAGAATGTGAAATTTCCCAACACAGAGAGATACCTAATGTTTAGGAGAGGGGAACCCAAGCTACCTGGTGCACCTGTACCAGACTTTCTCACCGTACCCTGTAAATATGTGTGTCAGTTTCTCCCTCCCTGCTTGGGACTGGGGATTGAACTCTGGGCCTTGCACCTGCTAAGCAAACACTCTACTCCTGAGCTCCCTCTCCAGCCTTCTTTCGTTTTTTATTTTGAGACAGGGTCTCACTAAGTTACTTAGAGCCTCACTAAGTTACTTAGAGCCTCGCTAAGTTGCTGAGGCTGGCCTTGAACTTGCAATCTTCTTGCCTCAGCCACTCGAGTCACTGGGATAACAGTTGGGTGCCACCAGGCCCGGCTTTTGGTTTTAAGAGAAATTAGAGGCAGGTGCAGAGGCGAATGCACTCTCAGGGACTTGGGAGGCTGAGGCAGGAGGATCTCAAGATCAAAGCCTGTGTCAGCAACTAAGCGAGGCCCTAAGCAACTTGGTGAGACTGTGGCTCAAAATAAAATACAAAAAGGGCTGGGGAGGTGATTAAGAGCCCCTCGGTTAAATCCCTGGAAAGGAAAAAAAAAAAAACTAAAATAAAGAAAAAGAAATTAGAGCACGTTTGGAGGCCGTAAAAGGGCTGAGGGCCCTGGCAGTGTGCGGCTCAGGCTGGCGGAGAAGCCACTCAGATGGGCCCTGGCCTCAAGGGCTTGGGTGCAGGGTGGGAGCAGACCATGAGTAGGCCAAAGCTAAGCTACAGCCCTGCCTCAGGTGCTAGGGCTTTGGAGGAAGCACACCTGGGCGCTGGGTCAGAGGGGACCCTGGAGAACGTTAGATGACGTCGTGGGACCTGCAGCCTTGCCCAGGGCCAGCTCTTGGGGAGTCAAGGACACCTGCTTTCAGCCTTAGCATCTGGGTGTGCTGACGGTTCTGAGAGGGGAAGGCTGAGGGGCAGTGATTAGGGGGACTGGAGCTTCGTTTCTGTTTTACTCAGCTTTTCGCTGCTGTGACTAAAAGACCCAAGCAGAACAATTTTGGGAAGAAAAGTTGATTTGGGGGCTCACAGTTTCAGAGGTTTTAGTCCACAGAGGGCCAGGTCTACTCCTCAGGGCTGGAGGTGAGATGAATATCCTGGTGGAAGGCCTGGCTCCAGGGAGCAGAGAGAGAGACTCCACTCGCCGGATATAGAATACAAACCCCAGGGCTGGAACAGTGGCTCAGTGGTTACGGCGCTTTCCCAGCATGCGCAAGTACACGGGTTCAAACCCCAGCACCCATGTACACAACTAAGTGTCAGAGCAACGAAAGCAATGTGAAAAACCCAATAAAAATTGATTCTCTCTGTCTCTCACTGTCCTCTCTTTAAAAAAAATACAGATTTCCCCTTAATAAAATACTTTTAAAAAAATAAAATATAGGTATAAATGTACATTTATACCATGGAATATTACACAGCAATTAGAAACAATGATATTGCAGCCTTCGAAGGTAAATGGATGGCTATGGAAGAGATCATGATGAGTAAAATCAGCTTAACCCAGAGATCTAAGGGTCGATTGTCTCCACTCATCTGTGGAGGTGGGGACTAGACCCTGGACAATGAGAAAGTTGGTCTAGTAGCATGA
>PVKS010004766.1:0-90534 GCA_004027875.1 Aplodontia rufa
AAATAGAATTGCAAGCCTTGGGGCTGGAGCAGTGGCTCAGCACTTACTGTGCTTTCCTGGCATGCGCAAGTACACGAGTTCAAACCCCAGCACCATATACACAATGAAGTCTCAGAGCAAAGAAACCCACATGAATAACTAGATAAAAATTGATTCCATCTCTCTCCCTCTCTTTCTCACTGCCCCTCTCTCTTTAAAAAGAAAGAAAAGAAAGAAGAAAAAATAATTGCAAGCCTTCCTATTTTCCAAAGGATAAACTCAATTCTGAGAGATGACACCATTTTATTCCCACCTACTTTCAATTATTTATATTTATTTTAGTGGAATCTCAAGTGAAACAGATTAAACATAAAGATCATTGATTTTTATTCTTTTGAACTTAATGGAAGATACTTACATTGCAAATTTTTTTCTGGAATGTGTTTTATGGAATGAAATTATATCTGCAAATATGGAAGCTAAATATTAGCAAAGGTCGAAGATCTCTCTAAAGTTCAAAGAACATTTTATAACAATTATTCTGTCAATCAATAATAAGCTGGATTTTATTTAAATAACTTTGTCTTTGTCCTTCACACATTATTCTTAAACAAATGCCTGGCAAAACAACCTCTAATAACAAAAACTTAGTCAGATCACAACTTTCAGGCTTGTTTTCCCACCATCTCTGTTCTGTTTAAATAATCTCCCATCTTATATCTCCAAAGCTATCCATCTTATTCAATTTACCCATCCATGAAATTTACTGAGCTAGAACATTGCTCAAACGAGGTGGAAATGATTTCCATCCGGGATATTTGCAAAGATTCTAGTTTCTAAAGAAGTAATCAAGAGACAGGATATGGTGCATGGTAAACATTTTCTTTTCTAAGGGAATGACTAGACAAACTACAAAGTAGTTTTCCCTCTCATATAGTCTTTTTATTTCTTTTTTTGCATCTAATATTTTATTATGCTCATTTTCAAACCTACATAAAGTAAAAAAATTGTAACCCATATACTTGCACTCTAAAATCTACGTTGTTTATTTCTTAGAATCACTTTATCACGTATCTATCCATTTATTCATTTGTTAATGCAGCATAATTTTTACATGTTCCAATGTAAGTTAGGGATACTATTATCCATCACCCTAAAACCCTTCAATACAATTTTTATCTTTTTAAGTTAAAAAATATGATCTGTAAAATGCGTAAATCTCAAGTGTACCATTTGAGAAGTCATGAGAAATGCAAACAACCATGCAACCCAAACTACTTTCACCCAGCAAGTTCCCTCCTGCCACTTCTGTTTCTACCATTTATCCATAAAGGCGATCACTGACTTTCTCCTAACAAAGTAGCTTTGCCAGGTGTAACAACACATAATCTACGGCCACCATAGATATGTGAGGGTGCGAAGGATATAGATGGGGGGAGGGGAGAGGGAGGGAAGGGATAGGGAGGGATCCAGGAAGACGATCAACAATGTAGCACACTCTTTACCCCCCTGAGAATCCAAATAATACTTATGCAATCATTTAATTCTGGAAAATTCACAATCTAAGAATTTATATCACTTGTAGGGGTGAAATACCGAAGAATCCAGAGACTGGAATGTGGGCGATGTGGGGGTGATTCTAGTTTAAGAACATATGCATATTATATTGTTACTTTATATGCATTTATGATTGTACAATAACTCAACTCCTTAATAAAAAATTAAAACAAAGTAGCTTTGCCTAACATAGGTCTCCGTGTTGAGTGGGATCCTGCTCCATGCATTCTTTTTTTTTTTTTTTTTTTTTTTAAAGAGAGAGGGACAGTGAGAGAGACAGAAAGAGAGAAACAACTTTATTCAGTTTTTCACATGGCCTTAGATATTCCAACACTTAGCTGTGCACGTGGTGCTGGGGTTTGAACCCGGGTCCTCATGCTTGCCAGGCAAGCACTGAAACCGCTGAGCCACCGCTCCAGCCCCCTGCTCCATGCATTCTTGTGTAGGTCTTCTTTCCCTCAATTTGTCACTGTGCAAGGGAAGTACATTTCTTCACACTGCTGAGTAGTATTCCACAGTATTTGTGTAATACAGCTTTGTTGGTGCTTAATTTAATGTTGTCTCTAATAGCCCTTTATGCCTTAATGTCCCTAAGCTAGCCTTTCAACATTCTTGTACAGGTCTTTTGGCGGGGGGGATATATGCTTTGATTTCCTTTGAGTAAATTCCCAGGAATAAAAGTCCTGGGTCATGAATAAATATATTTTAAAATTTTAGTTGAGAGAAAAAAAAACTCAGAAAATTTTCAGGTACTAGTACCATCTTACATTGGTACCAACAAAGTTTGAGTATTCAAACTAGTTAGTCCGTACCCTTACCAGCATGGTGGTGTCACAAGGTTCTATAACATTTTAACTAGATTATAGCTTCGTTTAAATATTGTACATCGTATTACATTTTCCTGGACAGCTTCAGGAGATAAACAATTGGGCTGAAGGATTTAGGTTGAAGTGGAATCGTTAAGCTAGAACTGTGCCAGTGGTGTGCAGTAGTTTTGTTAAGTGTCAAAATGATTGTTAGTGGGTCATTGAAGCATGGACTGCTAAAAATTTCTGAATCCAACTGTTGTTCATTTCTCAACTTCGACTAATTATAAACTGGTTTCTTAGTATTCCTTATATATCTAACATGTTTGCTGAACTGATTACAGCAGTTATATGGGAATTATGTCTGAATTAAATACAGATGCAGAGTTCCATAACAGAAGAAACCATGAAGTTCGCCAGCACCCCAGTGCCTGGCTCAGAGCCTGGAACATGGGCTGCACTCAATTAGCATTTTTTTGACGAACAAATGATTCATCTGGCATATGATCCTGACCGTTCCTCCTCTAGCTCTTCTTTATCTGGAAAGATGGTGACTGCCCCTAAAGTTCCTTTGAAATTTGCAATAACATTTGTAAAAATCTTTTTACACAATGTCAAATATGTAGTACACTTTCTCCAAGTAGATTTTAACTATATTTCCATAAATGTGAGGATTCTAATGAGATCTAACTTGCTGCTGCTTCTGGTCTCTCCTTTCCTTTCCTTTCCTTTACTAATGAAGTCTGATCTAATCTCCTACCTTGGGCCCTCACCACTGAATCTGACATTTCCTGTAAATTCTAGTTCTACATAGCTAGAGGACAACTGCACATCCACCAAGAACATCTTCCAATTCTGTGTTCTTAAAACTAAATGCCCCCATTCCCAAAGGAACCAGCATTAAGCCGAGAAGTTGCCACTTTCATTGTGAATCCATCTTTCCCTTTGCTTGTCCAATAGACTGAATTCTTTCCACGTGACATATTTCTGTTTTACTTCCTTTCCCTTCTTTACTCCAAACACCTGTACTCTGATTCAGATCACTCCTTACTTGTGAGTTACACTATTGAATGGCATCCCAGTGAAGTTCCTTATCTCTGGCCTCTCCTGTTTTTCCTGACACTTGGCCATGATTAATCTCCCTAAAGCATGACTAAGTTCATTTGATTCAGCCCTCAAAAAACTTGATGAGTCTTCATTGCCTTTTGAGTAAATTGAGATCATTTTATCTGCATTCAGTCCTCCTACCAACAGCCCAATCCAATGCTTGCAATCTCATTTCATCTCTTTCTTAAACTTGTATTGAAAAACACCAGCAGCTATTTCCCACAGATGACCTGTTCCTTCATAACTACTCATGTTGGTCCTTGTATCTTCTTTCTTCGAAAGTTCAAATACTGTCTCTTACCCAAGGTCAAGATAAATGACACAAATCTTTACATGTCCCCTAACTAAACAATCTCATCTTCTCTACCGAGCAGTTCCCTATTTGCATTTATATCATTCTCCTCTCTTTTCTTACATGAGGTTCCAGATCTTTATACCACTGATTTAATGGTGAGGGTGGCTGGCACACTGAACCTGTGTATGTTTTATAGTTGGGTAAGCAGAACTTCAAGCCTTAGCAAACTATTTACAACGAAGTGAACTTATGCAAGGTAGTTATTCTCAGGCATAGTATCCTCAAAAACAGGGATAAAAGTAGCTGCATGTATTAAGATAAAGATTAATTGTGTACATAAATTGTCTATCTCGCAGTTGACAGGTATTTTCCCAAGCTTCATAAGTGCCAGCAAATTTCAAAAGTTCATCTCAGTGTTCACAGCAATTTTATTTAGTAGGTTTAATGCCATTAGCATTTGAAGAGCCTGAGGTTCAAGTCACATATGCAGTGACAGAGAGACCATAGGCTCCTAATTCATGCTTATATTCCTTGTAACATCTGCCCTGTAAGTAACAGGTGCTCAGTTAAAAGCAGGGAGTGAATGACTACAACTGTTCAGAAGCAAAATTACTGAATTCTGACTAAAAACAGATTAAGAAAGTAGCTATACCAATAAGTCAGTCATAGTTAATGTTTTATGCTGTTTCTTTATGATGCGAAAAAGGTCTTCACTATTTAAAAGTGATTCTAAATTTGGAAGTAGTCTTGAGAAAAGAGGAAGGAAATAGGAAAATATGAATCTGCTACAGACAAAGCATACTTAATATATCTTAGGTAAATAATCCCTAACATCTGCAGGGCAGAAATGACAAAAAGACTTTGAGACAAGAATGGGTAACAGATGACGTATGGCCATCCACTACAACACAGAAACAGAAGGATGAAAGAAAGGAACGAATGTAATTTTGTTATAAGCTCAGAGGAATCAGGATACTGAACAGAATTTCACCTCCAAAGCTCTGGTCAGTTCTGGATATGATGGTCTGTAATAGCTGTAAAACACTGGAGGCCTTTCTGCAGAAAGCAATAACAGTGAGCCCAAGAGGAGTCAGATATGGGCTGAACCTCCGCCTTGCCTCCATGTGCAAATGGGCTATAGAATTCAGTTCCAACCATTTGTTTCCATTAACCCAGCAGCAAAGAACAGATCAGCTTGAAGAATCAAACCATTTTGCAGAAGTATACATTTCTGTGTGCAAACTGACTAAAGCTCTGAAAAATCAATATACTGTTTCTTTTTAGAGTTATAAAAGCTAGAAGAGATGGGCCACTTTCCAGTTTCCTCTAGATATAAGACAAGTAAACTTACATGTATTTTCTTTTCAATAAAAGTTTTACCGGTATAAAGACTAGGCCAATCGAACAGAATTAATAATAGCAAAGAGGAAAAGAGTGTATTGCTAGAGAAGAAACACAGAATCTAAAGGTTTAAGAGATCAAGTTCTCCAGCTATGTGCCTGGATTCAATCCCAGCGGCATGAGGCACGTAGTTATATTATCCTCGGGAAAATTATTCAACCTAATTGGACCCAGTTTATTGAAACAAGGCTAATAAAGATTAAATAAACTAATAAATATACCTCATGCACTTAAGACTACCCAATACACAATTAGTATTTACTATCTTGGTTATTGCATACTATTTTCAAAGTATGCTTAAAAACTAGCAAATGGAGGGGCTGGAGTGGTGGCTCAGCGATTACAGCACTTCCTTGGCATGCACGAGGATGCAGGTTCAAACCCCAGCACCAGGTACACAACAAAGAGTCAGAGCAACGAAAGCCACATGAAAAACTAAATAAAATTGATTCTCTCTCTCTCTCTCTCTCTTAATGTCCCTCTCTCGCTTTGTTTTAAAGTAGGTAGCAAATGTTAAAGGATAGTGAAGATTAAAGGAAATCATACAGAATTCATATTCAGAAATTTATAATCATTCTGGGTTGAGGTTGGAACTGTGAGACTTATTTGATATGTGATTTTTGAAATAAACCCCTTGCTCTTGTTCCATGTGCCTGGGTTTTCTTCAATGTAACAATATCCATTTTCTTAAATCAAATGATTTTTACAGTCATCAAGCCATATGAAATAAGTAAAATTGTAAAAGAGTATTTTAATTATCAACAGCATGTGTCAGGGTATACAGTGATTAATAGATGTTCAGTAAATGTTGATGCTCAAAGAACTGCATGAAAAATATTCAATTTCCAGGTAACTGTCGATCTAAAACAAAAGGAGAGAGAAAAGTTTACATAGCGAACAGAAAGCAGTGCTCATGAGCTCCATTATTGATTGAATTGCTTTATTGTAATTTTCTAGCTACCTCTAATTTTCACTTTTCCTTAGACAATCAAGAAGTGCTTGCACATAAAGGATACAAATTAAGATACTTTTGTCATTAAGAAAAGCAAAACATTCTCATCACAACAAAAACTGAAAGGAAAATAATATGTAGAGTTACTAAATTTAAATTTTGTCCAGCGTATTCTATATCAAGCTATCAGATTGTAAATTTCAGCTTGTTCAGAAGTGAGATGCATGGATAACATCCAAAATGTATTTGAGTCAACAGACTCAATTCATTCTCCCACAGCTATTGTCTGGAGCTGATTACAAGGAACAAAGAGGACTAATTTTAAAATAAGCATCTCTACCATGAAACATTAGGAAAAAAGAACACTTTTTGAAATGCAGTAAAATAATATTTTATATAAAGTCACATTTTGCTTCTACAAAAAAATAGCAAATACATAAAACAAACACATAGACCTGTATTCCCTGTATATTCTGAAAATGTGAACAAATGAAAGGACTTAAGTAAGTCTACAGGGACAAGTTTTCCAGGCAGCCGAGGCAGCAGGGAGCAGGAATGCGTGTTCTGGCGATGTTCTGATGGTCACCTGGATGGCAAGCCAATGCACCGGCTGCCGGTTGGGGTGGCTGGGTCTTCGGACAGTCAGATTCATAAAATAGGCTTCAGTACATTTCCCAAACATGAGTTTCTAGGTGTCTCGTTCCACAGGAGCTACCTCGACCTTGAAATTACCATTTCCTTCCAAGTTTTGAATCTGTACCTACCCTTTCTTTGTCATATATTTTGTTAGTGCTTTATAGTTGTACATAATGATGGGATTTGTTGTCACATATTCCTAGATGCACACAATACAGCAATACAATTCGGTCAATATCCACCCCCACACACACACCCCTCTACCTCACTTCTCCTGTCCCCTGATCCCTTGCCTCTCTTCTGGGTCCTATATTTTTCCTAAAATGCCCAAGTACAGTGACATAACTCTTATACCTGTGAATAACATTTTTTATGTACATGACTATTGTAATGCTTGGAATTGCTTTATCCCAGTTCCAACATTTCCCCTTCTCCTCCTTTCCTATCAACACTTGTTGTTCTTTGAAATATATTGACAATAGGATGAAACATTTACATTTTTGTAAAGGCAAGCAGCATGGCTTGTTTTATCTTATGCAGTATCTTGCAGCTGTATCTCATAAATATTAACATGGCATTTTTGTTCTATGGTTCTAATCCATGAGTTTATCTACCTTTCCCCCAAGCCTGGGTTTAGCTCCTTCTTTTTGTAATGGGAAATCATGTGTCATCTTTCCAACATCTGGCCCAAAGACTGAGACTTACACAATTATTTAATGATCCATTAGACCCACTTTATTTCTATACGGCAGTGCCAAAGAGATAGTTTATAGAACACAGTTATCTTCCTTATGGCATTAAACACAGGAGGTTATTAATTTTTGACACCAATAACAATAACACTGGAAATGTTTGTTGAGTGCCTGCTGTATGCTAACAAATATGGTATAGTTTTTTACAATTGCATGACATTTTTATATTAATTAGTGTATTTGACTCTCATAACAATTCTATAAAATGAAACAGATGTTGTTTTACTCATTTTAAATTTGAAAAATCTCCAAAGCCAACACCATGCATGGTACTAAATCTGTAACAGCATTCCTAGTAAGGTCAAGAACAAGTAAAGAGGGGCTGGAGTGGTGGCTCGGCGGTTATGGTGCTTGCCTGGCATGTGCAAGTACACTGGTTCAAACCCCAGCACCACGTACACAACTAAGTGTCAGAGCAACGAAAGCCATGTGAAAAACTCAATAGAAATTGGTTCTCTCTCTCTCTCTCTCACAGGGTTCTTCTCTCTTAAAAAAAAAAAAAGAAGAAGAAGAAGAATGGTACTTTGTCATCCTTGTGTAGCATTATTCAGAAATTTCCTGCCAACTACGTATAAACTCTGCAACAGAAGAGGCACAAATTGTTTTCTTAGCATGTGAAATTTATTGCTCAATATATAAAATTTAATGAAATTAATTTAATAACGACAACAACAACAAAAACAGTACCATGACTATTTGATTTGGGTTTGACTGCAAAAGATAAAGCAACCTACAGATAACGACTTAAACATTCAAAAATTATTCTTTCCCCTAAAGAGTGTGGAGGGAGACGGCAACTCCTCAAAATCTTTAGGGAGCCCGCTTCTCTCAGCCTTCTACTCTGCATGCTCAGGGAACACCCTTGTGGCCCAAGTGTGCTCCTGAATTGATGCATTCCAGTTGGCCAAGTCTAAGAACCTCTATGCAGAAGTCATCTGGCGTTTCCATTCATGTCTCCGTGGCCACAATGTGCTTATATGACCTCTCCAAATGGCAACAGGGGCTGAGAAATGCCTTTATTCAAGATGGCCATGTGTCCAGCTAGAAAAATAAGTGTTGTGTTAAGGAAGGAGAGTATGTATTAACTAATGTCACTGCCCCCAGGACAGTCCAGGGTGCTGCCTCTCCCCTTGGCTAGAGCAATCCCACCCTCTGCTCCAGGTCCTAATTCTCACTCCCCACATTCAGGAAATTTGAATCCTCATTCATACCTTCTCCCATTTGGAACTCTTCTCTAATATCTCTACCTTTCTCATCTGCCTCCCCCTTCATTGACCTCTCCCTCTCAGACCCATTTTCTGGCTCCTTATTCTTCATCCAGCCTCTAATTGCCAAGGACCAAGCATTTACTCTTTCTAGTTGAGCCCATCCAGTCCCATGAATTATCTCGATACTAATGATTCCAAAAATCAATGAATCCAAAATTTAATTTTCGTACATATCTCTTTCCTGAAACCAATCCAACTGCCTACTTGGTTATCCAAGAACAACTTCAATGTTAATAAATCCTAAACATAGTTCTTAATTTACAACCTGCTGAAAGTCTGCTTCTCTGTTTTCTTGTCTTGGTCCAGACAAAAATCTGGGAAGTTTCCCAAGATTTCTAATTTTTGCATCAACACCATACACTCCACTGGTAACTCCTGTCAACTCTATAGTGATGTCTCCTTTCGTCATCCCTTAGGATGAGTTGAAAACCAAGGGGGCTCCTTTATATCCAAGGGAATCTTAAGGAAAAGCTTCCAAATCTGCACTAGGGGATTGAACTAAGGAGCCTGGAACATCTCCAACTGGAATGATGTGGTATGAGCACCTTCATTTTTATGAGCTCCTATATATAAATGTGTATCATTACAAAGATAGAAAAACATGTGAGTCACAATCAAGGTCTCACGTATTCCTCTCTACGCTTGAGATCCATCTTCACACAATCACTTCCATCAGTCATCATTGGCTTGGATGGAGAGAAGAGAAAGCTCGTGAGGACTCGACGTTCTTCTCTCAGGCTTCCTCTCATTCTTTGTGTTTATTTTTTCCCACTTGTGCATGGCAAGGAATATTTTGCAAAGATGTGACAGTCATATAAACTAGGACTCCAGAAGATACCTGGTTCTTCTTTTCTGAAAATAAATATCCTTGACATCAAACCTGAACTGTAAAGGAATGAGAACCCTTAGCCGCAGTCTGATCTTCAGGACCCTGCACGCCCAGCCTCTTTCCTGTTAGGGTGGCTAGCAATGTATCTATTGTAGGCATTCACTCCAAGAATTCACTGGGTCATGCCAACTGTGTCACCTGACACAGGTCCTTCATGACTCCGATCCTTCTTCTCTGACATTTTGTGATTGTTCAAATCCCTGAGGTCCACATTTCAGTGGTCTAGATTGCTGTCAGCCTTGCCACTGATTAGGCCTGACTGAGCAAGTCAGAGCGAGGCTCTCACATCCTGTGGAAATTACTAAAGCTGAAGTTTACCCTGATCCAGACACTGGCACATTCTCTACTCTCCTTGATCTACAAATTTAGAGATAAAACACTAAGGAAAGTGGTATCAAAACAACAATCGATAGTTTTTTATACTGTCAAGATGTCAAGTTTTATGTGTGAATTCCAACCCAAGTCTGAAGGAGAAGAGGAACATATGGCTTATATCAAAAGGAAAGAAAAGGAAAAAAAAGTGGTATTGTAGCCCCATCTTTTTACCGAGATCTAGTGTCAACTTACTAAGAAGTATTTTACATTTTTCTTTTGCTTTGAAAGAACGCAAATCACTTGAAGCCTTCATTCAAAGACTTTAATTAATGGTACACATTAGGTAGGATACAGCAGACCTACAGGATAGCAGATGCGGTCTACTTCACTATCCTTTGACTTGGGCTTGACAGCGTGACTTGCTTACCAACAGGATGTTAGCAAATGTGATGTAAATGGTGCAAATCATCTTGAACTCTTGTTCTCTTATCTCTGGTCATGAGAACATGCCTCAGGAAGCTGCTGATCCAAAGAAGAGGAAGAAATATCTAAAACAAACCAGAACCCAACCCTTAGCCTGGATCCAACTCCAACAAACTAGCAAAGATCAGCTTCTCACCTGCCAATCTCATGGGTGTAAACTATATAATTTTGTTTAGGTCTCTGAGATTTTTATGGTTGCTTGTTATGTGGTATTCTTATAGCAATATTTGACCAAAATAATTATCTACCAGACACATTTACTAGGAAGAAGGAGTGGGACTCAATAGCCCTGAAAATGTATTTCAATAACTAAACCCTCTTCAGTAAGTGTTATTATTACATCTATTTTTTAGATCACACAATATGGTCAATAATTAGCCAGACAGTGGTTAAAAACAGGATTTCTATTTAGATTTTTCTGGTTCTAAATCCTGTGTGCCTCCAGGAATTAAGACTCTTCTTAGATATTCTAATAAGAAAATATACACAGTAGTCTCTACAGCTCAAGAATGCTACAGCTAAAGAATTAAATGAAGACTTGTCCTAATGCAGGTAACTCCAGAATAATTTCAAGTCATTAAACTATTGATTGATAAACATTTTCCTTAATAGAAATATCTAGAAGTTGGGTCAAAGATATTTATGCAGTATTTTCTAAAAAGACTAGATGACATGGAAGTTCCTCAATGATAGGCAAAATTTCCTTTTCCACCCACCTTGAATATATGAACTTATTCTTGTCTTTCCAAGAGAGGAATTGGAATTTTCTCATGGATACGTGTTTATGAAAACTCTATTTAAAACATATGGTCAGCCACTGATTCAGAAACGAGAATCCCTCCTGTCATTGGCTATATGTCATGATGCAACACTCTTACAATCTCCACATCCCTAGAGCCACATAGGGTTATCGCTTTCAGTTGTGTCTCCAGAGAACACAGAGACATCACATGAATTACCTTTCCTCCAGCATGAACACCTGGCAGAGGTAATATCACTTCCAGATGTTCTCCTGTTTTTCATCTGTGTAATGACCTTCCTGAGCAGAGAGTAGGAGGGTTTGACACCAGCTGGGTATTATGAGAGAATGTTGAAAGCCTTCTTGTCAGGGGTGTCCAAATAGGACAGTCAAATGAAGCTTTCAATATGTGAAATGATTTCTTGCCCCCTTCCTGTCCAGTTACAGATGGATCTATACATAAATTAGCAAAATTATTAATATCTGCCTTCAAAATCAATGAAGAAGTTTAATCCTACCTGTGACTCTGCTACCCAGGCAAAGTTGATAATTTTGTGGACATCAGTTTGGAAAAGAAAAACTGCAGATTTGAGATTTACAAGTTATTAAAAATACGTAGATGAGTGATGAACATGTTGGATATAGCCAGACTACTGCAGAAGGTGAGCTCTTGGAATAACTTTTAGCATGACTGATTTGAGAGTCTCCACATAGTTATAATCTCAATTCTGTTGAAAATTCTGTCTATCATTTAGATATCTTATTGTTTCATATTCAATTAAATTCATTTTCAGTAAAGTAATAGAAAAATATTCAGATAAACTCAGTGAACACAAAGTGGAATCAAATCAACTTACCTATATAGAATTCAGCTATGTTGCCACCTCACCCATCCAAAAGATCCAACCAAGCGAGCTAAGCAGAGAAGACCTGGGGGAAATTCAGAGAGGTGTGACAGAATCTGTCCTCTTCTCTGATCCCATTTATTCTTATTTTTAAACATTTGTAATAATTCTGATTTTATATTCTCTGTATCCAGAATTGATCAATGAGATATTTAGAATCAAATTTTAAATTTATTGTGTCTTTAAAAATACAAAACTTATGGACTGAAGCGGTGGCTCCACAGTTATGGAGCTTGCTTGGCATGAGAGAGTATATGAGTTCGAACCCCAGAGCCATGTGCACAAAGGCCACATGAAAAACTATGTAAAAATTGTTTCTCTCTTTCTCTCTCTCACTGCCCTTTCTCTTAAAAAGATACAAAATTTAAAATTCAGCATTATATTTTCTTTGGACTTACAAGATTAGATTAATATCGGATTATATTTTCTTACACAGATAACTCTAGAAACTTCCAATGCAAGTGCAACATATCCATGAACTGAGTCATTTAAATGTTTAAAATATTCTGTCATGCTTTACCTTACCTAGAAGAGGAATGATTGTGACTGCCACATACTTGTGTGGCACAATGGGGGCCAGAGGACAGGCTTCACCCTGTACTCAGCACACCATTGAACTCATTTAGGCATTGACGGTTTTATGCTAGTGCACTGAAGAAATCTGGAGTGAACATTTTATCCACCTAGCTTGATGAATTCCCTACTACCTTTCCTGTGAATGCCATGGTTGGGGAAAAGTTATGTAAAATGATCATTCCTTTATGTCTTCATCTTCTATTTAATATCACCCAATACATTTGTGTTTTGAGCTATTGAGATAGGCACATATTTTTGTGTTATGTGTCTACTGAGAGCCTAAAGACAGAAAAATAGGAAGTAAGGAAGTATAATATATAAATATCTTTGTTTTCTTTTTTTTATTTTTGTTTTTGTTTTTGTTTTTGTTTTCAGGGCTGAGGACTGAACTCGGGACCTTGTGCATGCTAGGCAAGCACTCTGCCACTGAGCTAAATCCCCAACCCCTATAAATATCTTTGACATTGGACTCTACATATGTAGTCCGGCATGTAGAAGAGTCAACTGGAAGTCTTTTTCTCTTGTTTCCCTTTTTCCTACCCCCTTTTCTTTCCCTAGGTTTATCTTTGATCTATTTCCAGTTCCAACCTAAGAGAAGAAGAGAACAGCATTCATAAAAACAAAGCATTTATCTCCCACTAATGCTCATGGATGCCATTTATACTCTACAAGATCCCTCCTCACCAGACTGAAATAAGAAGGATTAAAGAAATGAAGGGGGAAATAACTGTTTTGTTCCACAGTATTCACCAAAAGCACAACGTATGAAAAACACAAGGGTCTTACTGGAGCTGTCAGCATTCTAGAAGGGATCACATGAAACTGGGCTATAGTTTGGATCTGAAATGCCCCCCCCCCAGCCCATATGTGTGAAAGGCTCAATCACCAGTTTGACACTGGCAGAAGGTGGTAGACCTGAAGAGTGAGCCTCGTGAGAAGTCTTAGCTCATTGAGGGACATGCCCTTGAAGGGATCAGAGCGTCCCCCGCCCCTTGCTCTACCTTTCACTTCCCAGGCATGCGGTGAGTTTGCCCCACCAGGATCTCCTATGATGCACCATGAACTCAAAGAAACAGGGCAATCTGGGGCTGGAACATGGGCTTAGAGGTTATGGTGCTTCCCTGGCATGTGTGAGGACGCGAGTTCAAACCGCAGCACCACAAACACAATGAAGTGTCAGAGCAATGAAAGCCACATAAAAAACTAGATAAAATTAATTCTCTCTCTCTCTCTCTCTCTCTCTCTCCCTCCCTCACTGTCCATCTCTGTTTAACAAAGAAAAAGAAAAAAAAAAGAAATAAGGAAATCTGACCATGGATGGAAACCTTCTAAACTATGAGACAAAACAACTTTTTCTCTTTATAAGTTGACTGTCTTAAGTATTCAGTTACAATAACAGAAAGCTGACTAACACCACCTGGCAGGACCTTCCCAACAGTATCTATTGTTGTTTCTTATTTCAGAGAGCAAGCCGTGGCCTCAAATCTGTACCATCAGAGAGCAGTGCAGATGATAAGCCATCCTTGCAAAGTCATAGATTTACAGATGTGTAGATTTCCTCCATATTTGCAGAACAACACACACAATTATCTCCCAAGGCATGGACCAGCCTCTATCTAAACTTTTATTGTTGTCATTTAGGAGATTTAATTTTTTTCTTAAAACATAACACAAAGCTAACTTTTTGAAAAGTTTCAAATTATCTGTGAAAATCTCCAATCTAGCAAAATAGAGTTAGCAGTAAAAAATGGCTTTGAGGTAGATCCCTATTTTGAGAGTTCATTCTGATCAAAAATATCAAACTTAAAAATGTATAATTACTACGTAAAGCTGAAATTTAATAAGTACCCTAACCTTTTCAAAAATAATTTTTAGTGTGAACCAGGCGATAAGATTCCCACATAGCAGAAGATTTTACTTTCACATTGTCCTAAACTTATAATAAGCTAAAAGATTTTTTTAAAACTTGAAACAAGTGAAATAAAATAGTTGTTTTTCTTTTTTGAAGTTCTTGAAGGGCAGATCAAATGAAGCCTATCTGCAGTAATAATGATTGAGGAACATCATCTAATGATAATCCTTAATACCTTAGAGAACAATCATAACAGATGCAAACAACAGCAATATTCCTGCCCAGTGAAGGACACTGCAGGTAGGCAGAAACATGTGTAATTAATGATGTTCAAAAAGGTGTAAAAGTTTAAAAGTCTAGCAAGGTAATTTTAAATTTCTGGTCATTTATCCAAGCTGCGCCACTTCTGAACAGTGACTATTGGAAACCTGAATTAATTTTGACGAAACTAAGCAGTCACCTCTTTCTCTCTTGATTTTAAATTCAACGAGGTTGAAGACCTTGTTTCCCTGGTTCATTTTTGTTTCACAAGTATCCAGCCTATTTCTTGGGTCTTGGTAGATGTGGAATGAATTTGAAACCCTTTAGCATTCTGGGCATATTTATTGTGGATCTGCCATGGTCCAGGCAGTTCTAGTTGTTGGGTAAACAGTGGTAGTCTGGGGACAGAAAAATCCCTACCATTGGGTAGCCTATATTCTAATGGGGAAGACAATTTAAAAACCAAGTAGGAAAAACTTATGCAAAATAAATAAATAAAAGTAGCATCCAAAGCTGAAAAGGAGGGTATTAAATGTTAGCTGTTGGGGTAAGAGGTGACACTTTTATTCAGATTGCTAGGAAAATCTTTGGAAAGAAGGTGACTCTGAAATAAAGACCTGAAGGAAGTTGCCTGCTCCCTGTGCAGCTACCTTGGAAGAGACCAGCCCTACCTTTAAGGGCAGAAAATACTAAAACCCTGAGTCAGGAGTCACAAGAAAATAGCACAGGGGCCATAGTGGCTTACCAAATAACAGGAATGGCAAAAGGAAGGTCAATCAGAGAGGCAAAGGGAAGGACGAGTCATCTAAGACCTATTGGTTAAAGCAAAAGGACTTCGGTTCTTATTCTGAGAGAGACATGAAACTACCAGAAGATTCTGAACAGAGGGTGACCTGATCTGACTTACATTTGAATGGGGTCACTCTGGATGCTGTAGAGTAATAACCTTCAGGACTGCCAGGGTAGAAGTAAAATCAACACCTGCCTCTTGGCACTTTTGTAAAGATGACTCAAAACTATCTGTGATGAACCTAGGATAGACCTGGCACTACTACCATTAGTCACTCAGGGAGAGCTGCTACTATTCTTATAGATGATGGCTGCACCCTTCTCGAAGACACATAAACCAAGGCCCTGTGTTGTTACCATTAACAATTCCACAGATCCACTTCCTTTATGGCAGTCTGGGAGTTGGGGTGTTGAATTAAAATGAGGGACTATAATTAATGGATTCCGAAAAGCAAAGAAATGGCCCTGGCACCTGTGGAGCTGCTTAGTCCAAGTGCGGCAGCCACCCTACCTACCATTCCTGCCCTGTGCCACAAGGCACTGGAGGGTCATGAGGAAGCTGGGGAGTCAACTTTTATCAAAATGCTTACACCTGAATTTCACAGTTGGAACATCAAAGGGCAGCCGTTCACATCAGCATCTTCCAACCAAACACACAGGGGTGCTTTCTACCCGCTCCGACTCTAATATGTTTTCCTGAGGAAAAGTTAAAAAGTTATTTGAAACATGGCAGAACCCTTGGACCCTAGTTAAATCTCTTCTTAAAACACCATTATTAGACGTTAACAAGGGCTGCATTATCCTCTGAGGAAGTAACTGCTTAGTTTTATTTCTGCTTAATAAAAAAGAACCTGGCCATGAGGGGAGGCAGTTCCATAGCAGTCCCAACTTTGCCAAGGGTCTGTTGAGCTGATGGCTCATGCTTTCCATTTCCTCCTCTTCCCCATCCACACAGTGGAAGACCCCTTGCTCCCATGGCTGCCCTCACGGCTATGCTGCTCCCAGGATGCTTTGCAACAATGCGTTCAATAGCGCTTTCTTGAGTATCCATTTTGTGCCAGGCGCTATTGTAGCAGGTGCTAATGATACTGCAGGAAGCCAGATAGGTAGTGCTTTCTGAGAGATTACTGTAAAGGACCTGTGGAGGCTAAGGGAGAGGACAAAGGGAAACCAAGAAAGGACAAGTACCCCACAGATCCTCCCCAACCAATCTTACCCATGGTCTGCAGTGGATGTCAACTTCAGCCTTCTCTCAGAAGGAAAACGCTTGAGAACAAGCCAGGCCTCCAAAAATATTCACAAATCACATGTCTCTTCCTGAGATCTGGTTGCCCATCACATCTATGTGCATTTGTGTCCGTATATATGTTCCTGAGTAGCAAGGGCAGGTGCTTGGAGACAATAAGGATGTGTTGGAACTTTGTCCATAGTAAACAAAGTAGAATGTCAATTTTTATCTTTTGAAGTATTTTTTGAAACTTTATGATTTTCTTTCTTTTTTTTTTAAAGAAAGAGAGGGAGGGACAGAGAGAAAGAATCAGTTTTAGATTTTCATCTAATTTTCGTTGCTCCAATACTTCATTGTACACGTGGTGCTGGGGTTTGAACTCGCGTCCTCGCACATGCCAGGCAAGCACCGCAACCATTGAGTCACTGCTCCAGCCCTTTTCTTTTCTTTTTAATTATTGTTTTTATCCCCATTCTGATTTTAGTTTCTACATCCTGTTTAGTTTTAGCTCCTGCATCCTGTTCGGCTAATTTTCCAGAGGATGTTCCTGAGAACGGCCCAACGTATAAGACACTCTTTGTGGCCTTCTCATCCCTTCCCTGTTCGTCTTTCCTATCAAAACCCAAATTTTATTCAGAGATTTCCTTTCTCAGTTAATATGCTGCATAAAGTGGCATCCTGGTTTCCAGAATTCATATGTAGCCTCAGTCAGCTTAGGGCATTCCTGGGGAAGGGTTCAGCCTTTTGGACTGAACATGTGACCTAAGATGGTTTCGTTGGACTAAACGGAAGTTGTCAATTCCATAGGGGAAAAAAATAAAATTTCTCTCTTTCTCCTACTAAAGAAAAAATAAGAGATTAGAGTTAACATTGACAGACAAAAACTGAACCCACTGTTGAGGTCTTCAAAGAATTAACCCCGAGGGTATAGAAGGTAAGTGTCTTTGCTGTGCTCTGTTACTTGCAGCCCAAAGCCAGGTGCTCTGTTACTTGCAGCCCAAAGCATTCAATCAGACACACAGTGGAAGAGCCACAGCTTCAGGTAAAATGCAGGGTTTATTTGCAGTTCAGATTCCAAATACGAACCACTCCAGTTTTTATGACCTGAAGAAAGTAAGCCAGCTAGAGCACAAAAATCTGATCCTGCTAGAAAAGACAGATACAGAACTCACAAGTTAGATTGTAACAGTACAGCTCACTGCTTTATGGGATTGCTTTGGGTACTCAAAGACAGAACTTCAATTAGTGTATAAGTAAAGACTGTGCCATAGAAACAGGGTTCTGAAACAGACACTCTGAAGACAGTACAACTGTGTAGGACAAAAAAAATGTAGGGCATAGGAAAAGAAGCCAGATTGGACTACAAACATTCCCTGAATCTTCTGGTCCCATTCTTTAATGAATAGGAATAGAAGACAGATAACAGAAACTCCTGTGTATCTTGTGTATTCTATTATACCATAAAATACATCTAGCACATGTATAGTAAATTGTTTTTCTTATAGTCAGTCACTCTCAGCAGATCCTGTACTTAAAACCAGAAATAAAATTTGTTTTATTATCTGTGGCCATACTAATGGATGAGGGTAAACCTTCTCCCAAACATAGTTAGGAAAGATGGTGCCATTAATTTCTCCCATCCCTGAAGCTTACATCTCTGGAAAGTGACATTGCCACTCTTATCCAGGTAGAACTATCTGCCTCCCCATCATATGGGCTGACCTTATCTTGTGACTTGCTATAGCCAATAAAATGCAGCGGAATGGATCTTGTGTGACTTCAGAGAAAATGTGCGACTTCCTCTCTTGGTCTTTGGCTGTCCTGAGATCACCATGGAAGCAAGCTCAGGCTGGCCTCCTTGGGGATGGGACATGAGGAAAGAGACCCTGGGTAAAAGGCCCAGACACCTCCACTGAGGCCTGGGATGTGTTGCTGAGACCTCCTGAGATCACCAAGCCCTAACAGATTCACCAGATGACAGAGCCACCTCAATGACACCGGGAAGTCCTGCCAAAGTAACACCAGCTAAGGCCAGCACATTGCAGAAGTTTGAGCAGTAAGTTTGGGGTTAGAAAACTGATAAGGCTCTCTGTCTACTGAGTCACAATTCTAGCGCAAAATATATGCCTTCCGAGATTGTATCTCAAAGAAACTTTTTACTTTCCCTTTTTTTCCTGGTTGATGTGCACCTTGTTATTCTATAAATAAATGTCTCAGAAAGGCCCCCTGTTGTTCTTAAGAAAGGTGCCATTCTGGAAGGACCCCTTAGCAGAAGGTCCAGTTCCCCTTCCATTCCTCTGACCTATCCCTTGACTTCATGACTAAACCCCTTTTCCTCCTACATGCCTGCCCTAGGTCACAGGAAATACTCTCCTGATTGGAGTTGAGATGATAGACATGTTCCCAGCTCTAGAGCCACAGGGGTCTACAGGGGCTGAGTGACACCTTCCATCAGCACAATCATTTGCTGTACTGCAACAGTGGGCTTTGAGAAGGTGGTATGAGACTGGAAGTACATCTGTTGCCTGGTTATAAGTTCAAACCAGTGACTTACAAGTCCCTTTTGTCACCCCTACCTACAACCAGTTGATCTGAGAGTGAAGGGTGGAGGCTGCACTCAGGGAACAGCGTTGTTCCCTCACACAACTTCTGACTCTTTTGCCCAGGCTCCCCTCTTCTGCCCTGATAGGACTGGGCTTAGGTTCCACTGCTCTTGAATCACTTCACTTTCAAGTTTAAAAAAACTCCCGCGAATTCTAAAGCATTCACCTCCGAGCTGATTCCAAGGGGGACAGCCTCTTTTCGGCATACGCCTTACCCTGGATGCTCACTCTGTAGTAAGATTTCTTCTTAACCTCTGCCCCACTGACATTTTGTCTCAAAGCTTTCTTAACGGTGGGAAGTTCTCCTGCTCCTTGGAGGATTTCAGCAGCACATCTGGCCTCTGCCTAGTTGATGCTAGTATCATTCCTCCCAGTTGTGACAATGAATAATCCAGATATTGCCAAATGTCCCCTGGGGGGCAAGATCATCTACAGTTAAGAACTGCTGCTCTGGGGCTGGAGCCGTAGCTCAGTGGTTTCGGCGCTTGCCTGGCAAGCACAAGGACCCAGGTTCAAACCCCAGCACCACGTACACAACTGAGTGTTGGAACAATAAAAGCCATGTGAAAAACTAAATAAAGTTGTTTCTCTCTTTCAAAAAGAAAAAAAAAAAAAAGAACTGCTGCTCTCACCTATGCTAGATACAGCCCCCAAGGTGATAAAACGGGCTCCTAGCAGCGGAAGAAAACATCTTAGATGCCCCAGTGCTGCGGACCTCCAAAGGGCCAACGTTCTTGCAATACAGCATATCTGTGACATACAATTCATGGAAAAGAGAGAAGGAAATTAGTGGGGGAGAAGTGCAAAGTGACTCCTCAGGAGAGTGGTAATGAAGTAAGTACAGAAGCACCACTGAAGACCCACTGTGGGGCGTAAGCGCTCTTTTTCCCTCTTCTCCCCTCTTCTCCATCACTGATTCCACAGGTGAGGTAGGAGCTGGAGGGACAAGGTCTTTTTCCTTAGCTGGTGTCATGCAATTCTCCTTGACTGTTAAATTCCCTTTGCCTTGGCCAGCATCCAAAGGTGGGTGTCATTGGGGTGGAGGCCTGGGTAGCCTTTTCCAGATTCCCACTCTGTACCTGTGATGCATGGAAGATACCTTTCACTGCCTCCAGTAGTTAACCATGCAGCATCTTTCTGCTGGGGACCTTCAGCCCTGGCAAATTCTCTTGGACAGGATTATTTAGATGGCTTTCGTGTGGCTGCCATATCTGTTCCAGTATCAAGGGGAATCTACTCTCTGCCCAGAAACCCAGTTGGTGCCACCAAATTCCTGCCTTCACACCTTTCCCAAACCAAGCCTGTCTTTGGTCTCTGGTCCAAACTCCAGGGAGCCCATATCAGGGTCTGCAAAGAACACTCTAGCTCTCTGCTTTGGTAGCAATAGAAGGGTCAACCTCAGAAAAATACAACTTGTGGCTTGGCAAGCCTTCAGGCATCATGGAATAAGGACTTCCTCATGGACACAGCTTCCTGAGGGGTCTTGGAGCAGAGCTGACTTCCCTCATGGAGGAAGAGTCTATCTCGTCTCCACTGTCCAATATATTTTTTACTCATCTCCAAAGAACATCTTTACTTATGTGGGCTGGCAGTGGATAAGCAGGATTGATAGTTTGATTCCCTTTTAATAAGTACTTTGGGCACCTTCTAAAGTCACTCCATAGAAGATTTTGTACTCATAAAAATTCTGAAACTCCTGAATACTCATCTATGCAAGCCATTTGGGTTATACACGTGCATCTACAAACCATCAGGACTACATGGGGAGGAAAAGATTTAAGCCAGTGTTTTCCAGTGGGCTAAAAAATTGGGGTATTAGTAGGTGTTCTGTTAACCAATTAGAATTCAGCAAGCATTTAAGGCCCACCTGTCAGAAGCAACCAAGGACATTGCAGTCAAAAAGAAAAGTAAGGACTTGGCTCTCCTGGGGAATAGTTAGCAAGAATCATAACCAACAGTAATGGATGCCAGATTGTAACAAGTGTGATGGAAGCAATAAGACACTTAATGTGGGGCTGGAGCGGTGGCTCGGGTGTTACGGTGCTTGCCCAGCATGCTCAAGTACCCGGGTTCAAACTCCAGCACCCATGTACACAACTAAGTGTCCGAGCATTGAAAGCCATGTGAAAAACTCAAAATTGATTCTCTCTCCCTCTCTCTCTCACTATCCTTCTCTCTTAAAAAAAAAAAAAAGACACAATGTAACAGAGTGATTGAGGGTTGGGTGGGAACAGGGAGTGTTGCTTTGGATTGAGTGACATGGAAAGGTTCTTTATGGAGGAACTATTTGAGCTGAACCCAGAAGAATATGAAGGAGTCAGTCTTGTGAAGACATTGAGAAGAAGAACTAAAAGAGATGTAATGGTTAATCTGAATCAACAACTTGATTAGCGTAAGATACACCTAAGATTAAGAGTCTTCGGAGTGTGTTCATGAGGGTGTTTCCAGGAACGATTGGCATGTGGGACAGCCAACGGAAGCAGAGACCCACTCTAAGTGTGAGCAGCGCCATTCAATAGGTTGGAGGCTCGGATGGATTAAAAACTGGAAGACCAAGGAAGCAGCAGCAGATGCAAGTTTGATTCTTCTTGAACAGGTTCTTGATTTCTGTTGTGATCTTCTGAGGACATCAGACTCCAGATCCTTCAGTCTTCCAAAGCAGACTCTGCCCAGCAACTCTGCAGGGAGTTTCAGGCATTAGATCCAGAGTGGGATAACAGGAGTTTCTAGGCCTTCCGCTTGGACTGGAATAACATCATTGATCCCTTTGTTTCGAGGCTTCGGCATCCTGGACTGGGCAGCTACTGGTTCCTCCAGTCTCCAGCTTGCAAACTGCCATCGTGAGGCTATCCAGCCTCTGCTTATGTAAGCCTTTCTAATAAATCCCTTTATTAGACTTTATATGTATATATATATATATCCAGTTGATTCTGCTCCTCTAACACAAAAGAGGAGGAGCGAGCACAAAACTGCTGAGCAGAAATGGGCTCAGCATGCTCCAAAGGGTGCAGCCACGGTGCCAGATGCAGTGACAATGAAGAACACATGACAGGACAGAGATGGCGAGGGAGAGGCATGCACCAGAGGATCCTGGAAATTGCACGAAGCCAGCAAGATGTGTCAAGAGGAGCAGTCACACAGACGATAAAGAACTCTGTTCCACACTTATGTACTTCTATTGCCCAAGAGCGTGTAAAGTTTGAAAACAGCAGTCGTGCGTTGAACACAATATGAGTGTGGAGCAGCTGTCTCTCATGAGGAACGGAATGGGAACATTTACCAATGTTAAATGTCCTCAACTCTGAATATATCAGAACCCCGTGACTGCCCTGACTTTTTTAAAAATATATCTTTTATTAAGGAATAGAGTTATTGTGCACTCATAAATGCACTTAAAGTAACACTATGATATGCATATACTCTTAAACCAGAATTACCCTCTAGATCCCTCCCTTTCTCCCTCCCTCTCCCCTCCCCACCTACCTTATCCCCCTCCCCCTTACATATTTATGATTGTCCTAGATTACGTGTAACCATGGCTTTGTTGCTGCCCTGACTTTCTGGTTTTAGATTTATTCCTATCAAATTGACTTCCTAGTCTCTCCTTTTTATTTGGAGATGAAACCAAGCTTGGCAAAAAGAAAAATTTGTGTAGATACCCTACGTATCTTTCTTGAAAGGACTGAATTCTGTTGACAATAGACACACCTGAGCATAGTTGGTGGTGCAGAAGAGAAAGCAAAGTGTCAGCCCGGCAAGTTACCTCTGTGCGCTTGGTACAAAAATCCCTGCCATGGAGGCGCAGGAGCTGAGCTCCGCATCTGATATGGCCAGGGATGGCGCATATTTACTATTCCGATCACTCTAAATGGAGTAGGAACTGCACCTTATCACCTTAGCAGGCATAGATTTTTACTAACAGAGGTTATGTAGACACTTACGCATAATGATATAAATTGAAAGCAAGCTGTTTTTATTGGCTGCTGCCAAAATCATCGAGGAACTCCCTCTAACTCACTATAAGCAGCTTACTTACCATAATTGACTTTCTCGTTGTTCTACCTTGTCTTTGACCCTGCACACCAAGCATGGAGCTCCTGAATTTAAAAGAGAAAGTGATTAATGTGGCAAGAGCAGAGACAGTCAAGCGCCTGTCCCCCAGTGGGGACACAGGGGAAGCCTGATAAATAATAAACACCACCACTTCCTCACACTCTGACTCCCTCTCGCTGCATCTTTGAGACAGCCCTTTAAATGAGAGGTCACTTATTTTAAAGCCAAATGTATCTCTGTGCTACACGAAACTCATTTATGCCATGGTCAGGAAAAAATATTTACATCTGAAAATGCTGAACCATGAAACTCTTGCCACAGGAAAGGTTACTTGTATTAAAAAAAATAGAAGTTGTATCAACATAATTTCCATAATCGTTCTTTCTTCTCCAAAAACAAACTCTTGCCTTGAAAGGCTAACAGTGGGCATCCCTTCTGACCAAATTTGTAGGTGAGACAAATCTCCGGTCAAAAGCTTCTGAGGCTTAATGTAAGAATCCTTTAACTACGAGGAGAAAATGACAAAGAAAATCAATTCTGAGGATATAGATGATAGGGGAACAATGGCTTGGTGAAATTAAAGGACAACAATAGTGGATTTCAAATTCACTCAGCACAAGATGAGCAGAATTAGAAAGGGAATATTCAGTTTCTAATTCCTTGGTAATCAGAAGTTAATGAGTACTATAATTCACTTTTGTTTTCAAAGATCATTTCTATCTCCCACCCACTTCCTACCTATTATCTTTCCATTCTATTGCTTCTTGGGTCCATGCTGAAAGCTATTAGTTTACTTGAAATTGTGCTCTTTCTCCTAAGCAGTGAAGTCAGGACACAGGGAACTCATGGAAAATTCAGTTAACATATCATGGAGTATATTAACCTGGAAATATAAAAAGTGGCATGTGGAGGAATGAAAGACCTGGGAAAGAAAGGGAGAAAAGCAGACCCTTATTGTCACTTAGATGACTGGGCTACAATAGACACATGGTCACCTCTATGCTTCATTCAAATAATGCAAGATTATTCTATTTTAATGGTGATTCAGTGGTCATTTGTTCCTTCACTCCATCCAAAGTTACAAATTTGAGTCTCTGTTAATATATGTACTGTAACCTTGGGACAAGGTACTTCTGGATAGTATCACACCATGTAAATCTGCAGTTTTAGGTTCTTTATTTATAACATGAAATTGTGATGCATTAAAATACCACAGATGTCCACACTTGGTGCAAAGTAGTTACTACATCAGAATTTAAGAGTGGTTCTGGCTTCTCTTCTGTCTGTGTTGGAGGAAATTCTTTCATTCTTTCTTTTATTCTTCCAGTCATTTAATTATTTCCCAAGCACAGAACACATGTCTGGCTTAGAATTAGCTGTTAGAGACACATGGACACCACACAGGTCCCTAATTGTAAGGAGCTCACAATCAAATAAGAATTTTATTTTTTTTTTATTTGAGAGATGTAAAGGGGTCTTTACAAATTGTTAAGGTTTCCGGACTCATTGGCCTCTCAAAATTTGAGACTTGTAGATTGCCAGAGTAGATTTGAAGGCAAAAGTTACTTCTCAGAATTATTCCACCCAAGACCTAATTTTTACCATGTAGCAGTCAATATAATGAAACACAAAGTATAAAACAAAGGAGTTTATTGTTTAAACCCAATAAAGGATATGCACATGTATACTACACTTTTAAAGGATATTCTCACCAACACATTTCAGGGACCCAAGTTCTAGCAGAGAAAATTATTGCTAATCTACTTAGTCCTTGCTTCTTCCCTACAAAATAAATTGACCTAAGGTGCCAGGATGACCTCACATCTAGGTCAACACATACTCTGGAGGTGATTTAGTGAAATTTTCCATTGCTGTGACTAAAACACCAGACAAGATCAATTTTAGGGAGGAAAGGTTTATTTGCGGATTCACGATTTCAGAGGTCTTAGTATGTAGAAGGCTGACTCCATTTCTTGGAGCTTGAGGTGACCCTGAATGTCATGGCGGAAGAGTGTGGTGGAAGGAAATAGATCACATGATGATTGGAAAGCAGAAGAAAAGAGACCCCACTCACCAGATATAAAATATATACCCCAAAGGCACACTTCCAAGGACCCACCTCCTGCCTTCCATTATGGTTCAGTTAATCCCAATCAGAGGATTAATTCACTGGTTGGGTGAAGGATTGCATATGCCAATCATTTCTCCCCTAAGTCTTCTTGCATTGTTTCACACAAGCTTTTGGGGGACACTTATCATCCCCACCATAACAAGAGGGAAAAATAGAAACTGAAAAAGATACAAACATGACCAATCTACTCCTTTGGATAATTCACTAACAAACTCACTACATATTTTGAACTGTGTTAGTATTTATTAATTTTAAATGAAGCTAATTTTCAATTTTAAGTGAGATGACTGACAAATTACACTTAAATATGTGATATTAATAAAAAGGGGATGCAGGGTAGTGCTTACCATTTTCTTGATTTACTGAGCTACTACCTCGTCACTTCCTCCCCCAGTCGCTAGTTTATCAAATGCCACACTACACAGGTAGAGCAGAACAGGACCCAGAACCAGAATTTGAAGGAAAAAGCCAAAATTGACCAAATAATTTTGAGTCACTGGGGCAGAGACAGGGTGAATGTTCCCAAAAAGCAAAACTAGAAATGGAAACATAATGGACAGGAAACTAGGAACTTCATTGACATGAAGCTCAATGAACCTGAACTGAAACTCCATCATCAACTAGACTCCAACAGGGCAGACTTGGATTAAAGTCACTGTGGCTTTCTCCCAGGCACCCAAATAGCCCATACATTCACTCAGTGCATTTGATGGAAACAGCCAATGGTATTGCTGTATCGATCTGGAGCAAAGTGAAGTCAATCAAAACAATCAATCCTGTTAGTACACACAACAAGCAAGGAAGAGAAAAGAGTCAATTATTCAGGGAATTTACGTTGGAAAAAAGAAACTTTTGTTCTATAATGGATATCTGACATGTGTGAGTATTTTTAGCCAAGCCTATTCTAAAGTTTGCATTAGTCCATCACTTAAACTAGAATAGAACATGCAATTAAAGCACCCAGTGAGCAGATCTTAATCTAACTGAGCTGTATTGGTTTTATCCTGTTGGTCATACACGTGCTCACACGCACACACATACATACACACAATAATCGACTGTGTCAGGTTGAGGGGAAAAGATTCATTCAAATAGATTTATAATATTCAGCTCAGTGAAATTGGATTTATATCCTCCTTCCATCAGGGACCCTGACTCCCCCTTCAGGGTTTATTGTCTATTTAAAGAATGCAGTGAAAACTGGCAGAGTCTCTTTCTAGAAAAATTAGATCTATGCATGGGCATATTTATTCACATACTCTCAAATGCACAAACTGTTGCCTATCAACAGACTTCGGATTCCGCACATTAGCCTAGGGTCAAGAACCCTGTTTCATGCACTTGGAATTGAGTCAGACACTGAAGGTCCTCAGGAAGAAAAGTTTCCATGTGCAGGACATGAAGCAAAATGGAGTTATTAGGGGGAAATAATAGCCCAATAACCCCAAAACACTCACAGACTAGGAAGTAAGAAGACAAATGGTGTGTGGGCCCCGGGGGAGGGAAAGGTCATAGGTGTCATGCTGAGAATTTAGACAGGATGCTGTAGCCTTGTGTCTCTCAGTGTGACCCCTGGCATTGGCATAGCCTAGTCTAGGGTGATTTGCTGAATTATAATCTCTGCGGAGGGACCCAGGAGCAACCATTTGGAGGCCACAATGGTTATGCTGATGCGTACTACATTTAGAACCACTGGGGTTTCCACAGGTAGAAAAACAGTAGCAGTAGTAGTGAGGTTGTCAGGGGGCACAGGATGACGATCGGATTTTCATTCCAAAGCAAACCCTCTGCCAGCTGCAGAGGCCAGGTTTAAGGAGGCCAGATGGAAAGATGGAGACCAGCTCGAAGGTTACAGCATCATTCTGCGGAGAGAGGCCACAGCATGAACTAATGCAGAAGTTGTGAGGAAAGGACAGATGTGGAAGAGCCTTGGGGAACAAAGATCAGCATACTACATCACCGGAACGTCTAAAGAGGGAATCAACAATGCCTGGGCTTTCTGGTTTGAGAGGCTAGCTCAGCAGCAGGGGAACAGGAGATTCCAATGGGGACACTGAGGGAGGAGCTTCTTAGCTCAGTGGTGGAGTTAGTGGCAGGTAGGGAAACTCCAGGTGCAGACAAGTCTGGACTTTGGTGGAGGGGTCAGTGCCGGCAAAGCCTGTGACGCCTGTTTTGCCAGGTCTTTTCTCCTGGGACACTGAAGAGGACAGTGTCCCCCCTCTGGCTGGCAGGCTGGAGGCATTGCAGGGACTCTGGGGGAGGTGGTGAGGGTCTCGCCTGGCACTCACTCCAATGCGTTCACTCAGGACGGCACCCACCTGTCACTCTCCTAGGACTCCAGAGCTTTTTGGGGATTCGCTTTCTCTCGGTCACCATTCTCTCCACTGCCCTTGTCTTCCCCATTTCCACTCTCTGCACCATCCCCTATCCATCTGGCTGTGTGCGGTTTAGGTTCCACGTGTCCCCTAGAGTTCTGCTGAAGCTACCTTGCACTTTTGAATACATGCTCACTCCTGCTTGGGAAGTGGCCTCATGAAGGACACGAGGGAGGCACAAGGCCGTTGTCCTCGGATGCTTCTGAACATGAGAGGCAGGGATACTCATGTCGTCAGCATTTCACTGGTAAAAGCAAGTACACTTCCTTGGTTGACTCAGTGATTCCATTTCTAGGACTCTTCCCCCAAGAAATTCTCAGCTGCAGTGGACAAAGTGCGTTCACTAATGTGTACTCCACCATCATTCGGAAAAGGAAAACAGAAAAAGAAACAATCGTCGCAGTCATCAAAAAGAAAGTGAGTCCGAAAGACGTGGGATGTGTAAGAAAATACAATGGCAAAGAGAGGTGAATCTAAAACGAACACCGCCATCAATCAAAGACGGCCAGGGGAGGACAGGTCACCATCTTAACAAGGAAGACGTTCAGTGTAGGTGACAAGACATTTCAGTCACCTTCACACCGTTGAGTTACAAGGACCAGACGAGAGCAATTTTAGAAGGAAACGGTTTATTTAGGGGCTCCACAGTTTCAGAGGTCTATGTCCACAGGACGCTGGCTCCATTCCTCAGGGCTCAAGGTGAGGCTGAACATCATTGCATCAAGCTCGGCTCCAGGGACCAGGGAGCCCAAGTCGTCACATCAGAAAGCAGAGCGGAGAAACTCTGCCAGATACAGAACATACCCCCCAAAGGCAGTCCCCGTGACCCACCTCCTCTGCCACACCCTACCAGCTGACAGTTGCCAGATAATCCCCATCAGGGGATGAACTCTCTGACTGGGATAAGGCTTTTCTAATCCACTACTGTCACCTCAGCCTTCCTGAAATGTCACACATGAGCTTTTGGGCGACACCTCACATTCAAACCATAACACAAGAGAACCCTGACTGTTATAGTGACCATTGGATAAAACCAGAGTCTGTGTATTGAAAGCTAGAAACATAGTGTAACACCGGAAATAATGTTTTAATAACTTAGATAGTAAGTCAGAATGAAATCAGGAGAATGTCTAAGTTCATACTGAACATTTCAGATACTGCCTCATCAGGCAGCAAAAACATTCCAAAATACTAATTAAGGCAACTTGGTATCACTCAGGATTCAAAAACAAGCAACGGAATAGGATCCAGAAGCATACCAAGACATTCATGGGAATATTAATTATACAATTTATAATACATGATATTTTGCATCAATGGGGGAAATTCGCCCTTCAATAAATGGCATAAGTGGCGTAAATCAGTAAAGTCAATTATTTGTAAGGAAAAAATTTTAGATCCCAGTCCCTCAACTAGGGCTGCAGCATTGTATACAGACAGTATTTACAAACTACAGATGGAATAAAGAACTAAATTTGTATGTGCATGTGTTAGAGAAAAATATAGTGGGATATTTTTTAAATTTTAGAATGCAAAAGTCCTCCATAAGCAAGTCAGAAATCAAGATGTCCTAAAGGAAACTCAATTGTCAGTTTAGAAAATTAAAAACAAAGGACCCTAAAAACTAACTTCAAGACAAATAACGGACAGAGAAAAAGCATCCATAGAATATTCCACGAAGCAATATTATTTATAAGAAATACTGCCCGTTGACTATGGAAAGCCAAACAACCCAACAGGAAACAAACCTAGCAAATAGACAATTCCAGAAAAACTGAAATGATCAATCAATAGATTTATGAAAGGAAACAACTTCACAGGCTATCAGGGAACTACAAAGTTTCCAAATATAGCATCATGGAGTTTTATTGTAGTAAGAGCACTTAGCATGAAATCTACCATCAACAAAATTTAAATGCCCGGCCAGGCATGGTGGCACAATTGTAATGACTCAGGAGGCTGAGGCAGGAGGATCAGAACTTCAAAGCCAGCCTCAACAATTTAGTGAGGCCCTAAGCAAGAGCTCATCTCAAAATAAAAAGGGCTGAGGATGTGGTTCAGTGGTTAAGCGCCTCTGGGTTCAAACTCCACTACCAAAAGAAAAATAAATTAATTTAAGTGCATGAGACCATGTAACTAGTTATAAATACAATGTTGTGTAGGAAATCTCTAGAAATTGCTCATCTTGCCTAGGTAAAACTTTGTACCTATTGAGTAGCAACTCCCCATTCGTGATTTTCCATTTTTCAGATTACCAACAGGTAAAAAGGTATACATTAAGTTATGAGTGAAGAAGGCAAGAGACAGAAATTTTTGTCCACATTTGAAAGGTGGACAATCTGGGGGATGAAATTCAAAGTATTTAACTTAATCCAATGTGGCACAGGTGCTGGTTCTTCGGAACAGACGCCAGCTATGACCAGTTGATTAAGCTCTGCCAGCACAGTCTCCCCGTTACACACCAGTGGAACATCCACCCCAGAAGAATCCATGAGTCTTAAAACTATATGTTCTTAGATCTAGAAATTTCAGAAATTCTTTTTTCAATACATAAATATGTATGTACATTGATGTTTGTTTTGTAAATGTTTTGAAAAGCTAAAAAAGAAAAAATTAAATGGAAGCAATATTCATGATCACCAGAAGGAAGTGGTTAGACAAAATGTGGCCCATTCATGCCATGGAACATTATTCAGTCATTAAAAAGAATAGGATGCAGTGAAATCAATGTTCATAGCAGCTCAATTTACAGTAGCTAAATTATGGAAACAACCCAGATATCCCTCACTGGATGAATCGATCCAAAAACTGTGGTACATATATACCATGGAGTTCTACTCAGCAATTAGAAACAATGATATTGCAGCCTTTGAAGGTAAATGGATGGCTATGGAAGAAATTATGCTGAGTGAAATCAGCATAACCCAGAGAACCAAGGGTCGAATGTCTTCACTCATCTGTGGAGGCTGGAGCTAGATCCTGGCCATTGAGAAAGGAGGTCTATGATCATGTTTTATATCTGGATAAGGTGTAATAACATACAACCTAAGGCATTTGTAGAGATGTATTGGGGGGGAGGGATAAGGTGGGTAATTAGGGGAGGTTCTTGGGGGTAAATCTATTTTTCAGAATTTATATATATATTATATTATTTCATTAGAAGCTTCTTTGATTGTTCAACAAATAAATTTCTTAATAAAAAACATTAAAAAGAAAGAATAAGGTGAATTTCTGGACTGGGATATGGAAAACAACCTAAATATAGGCATGCTTTAAATTATGGAATAATATTAAGTGAAAGAAGAAAGTTGCAAATCACAGAACAATTTGCGTATTTAATCTCACGTATTTTTAAACATCCGTGTTCTGATAGCTAATTGTGAATGTCATTTTGACTAGGTCGTGGATGCCCAGATATCTGGTTAAACAGCGTTTCTGAGTGTGTCTGTGAAGGTGCTTCTGGGAGAGATGAGCTTTGAATCTGCAGGCCTTCCCCAGTGTAGGGATATCATCTGTTCTGGTGTCGGCTTAAATAGGACAAAAGGGCCAGGGAAGGAAGGACTTGTCCTCTCTCTGCCCAGCTGCTTGAGCTGGGACACCCATGACCTTTGCCTTGGTACTCCTACCACTCAGGCTGTCAGACCAGACAGGAATCCACACACGTGGCTCTCCGGTCTCAGGTCTTCAAACTGCACTGGCCTACCTGGGTCTGTAGATGGGTCTATAGATGGGTCTGTAGGTGGAAGATGTGGGACCTCTCGGACTCTGTCATTGCAGAAGCCAATACCTCACATGCATCTTGTCGGTGCTGTTTACCTGGAGAACCCTGACTAACACACATTTGCATGTGATGTATGCACAGAGTGCAGAGGGTACGAGTACACCTTGATTCATAGAAGACAGGCTGCAAAATACTAAATTATGGAGCCACCCAGATGCTCCTCACTGCATGAGTGGATCCAAAAGCTCTGATATATATATACAATGGAGTTCTACTCAGCTATTAGAAAAAATGCTATTGCAGCTATTGAAGGTAAACAGATGGCAATGCAGGAAATCATGCTGAGCAAAGTTAGCCAAACCCAGAGAGTCAAGGATGGAATGGTGTCCCTTATTTGTGGAGGATGGACCTAAACCCCGGCTTGGGAGTAAAATAGACAAACTCATGTATAAGATCCATAGAACAAAAATGCAAAATGTTAATATTTATGAGATGCAGTTGCAAGATACTTCATAAGATATTTGAACAAATTATGCTGCACACCTGTACAAAAACGTAAATGTTTAATCCCATTGTCAAATATTTTGAAGAATAACAAGAGATGATAGGAAGGGAGGAGAAGGGGAAATGTTGGAACTGAGATAAAGCAAGGTACATTCCAAGCAGTTATAAATGTCACTGTATATACTATAGTCATGTATATAAAAAATGTTCTTCATCGATATAAGAATTATGTCACTGTATTTGGGTTTTTTTTAGGAACAATATAGGACCCAGAAGAAAGGCAAGGGATCAGGGGACGGGAGGAGGGAGGTAGAGGGATGTGGGGGGAGGGATACTGAACAAATTGTATTGCTGAATTGTGTGCATCTAGGAATATGTGACAGCTAATCCTAACTTTATGTAAAACTATAATGCACTAACAAAAATAAATTAAAAAAAAAGAGAGAAGAGGCTGCGAAGGCGTGGTGCGCTAGTCACGGCAGCTACTTCTAGGAAAGAGCATGGCAGGGAAGGATGGAAAGCACAAGTAGACAGCATTTCCTTGGTGAGCTATGTATTTTTTAATTATCTGCAGTGAAAACACACATATTAGAGTTTTTTGTTTTTTGGCTTTTTTTTTAAGAGAGAGGGACAGTGAGAGAGAGAGAAAGAGAGGATCAATTTTATTTAGTTTTTCATGTGACCTTCATTCCTTGGACATTTCATTGTGTACGTGGCGCTGGGGTTTGAACTCACGTCCTCATGCATGCCAGGCAAGCACCGTAACGGCTGAGCCACCATTCCAGCTCCCATATTATAGTTTTCAAAAAGAGGTAAAAACATAAAAGAAGTCCTCAAAATACTAGGCACATTCTTCAAAATCTCAGCATGATTAAAATGCACATTCACCTTTAGAACAGAAAGTCAGTATCACTTTTGAACACATAATCGGAAATATTTGAAATTTATGGAACAAGCTGCATCTCAAAGGTGCGTTTTAAATGGAATTTATTGGATGATTTTTAAATTAGCTAACTTTCACTTTTTAATATCTGATCTCTGAGTTTCATCCAGTATGTCTTATGTCCCAAGTCCGAGTTTTTCTTTAAGGAGAATTCCTAGAAATGCTTAGGGAGAACCGGATAAATCACTTGTTAAGGATGGAATAGTCTGACCCAAAAGCCCAGGGGCATAATTGCCTCCCTGATTTTTAGAGCAGAATATCATTTGAAATGGATACTTCTCTCCTTAGTGAAAGTATTCTGTTTCATATTCTAGATCACTCACTCTATAAGTGCTGAGGCTTCCAGTCACAAAATGTTTATGCCAAGGGCTGGAGCGGTGGCTCAGTGGTTACAGCGCTTGCCCAGCTTGCCTGAGGACATGGGTGCAAATCCCAGCACCATGTACACAACCAAGTGTCGAAGCAATGAAAGGCACATGAAAAACTAAATAAAATTAATTCTCTTTCCCTCTCTCTCACTGTCCCTCTCTCTCTCTTAAGAAAAAAGTCTATGCCTAACTTTTCTGTATCATGTGCCATAAATGTGAAATTCGGCACTTAAAACATTAAAACAGAATTTTTAAATATCTGAGAAATATACAACAAAACCTTTACCTAATCAGATCTCCCACTCTTAGAGTCAACAGTACAATAGACGAGAGGACATTTTATTAGGTCTCCTTCATAAAAGGGAAAAACTCATTTAGGTGGGGATTCCAGGCTCTGAGGCCAGATCTACAAATCCCTAGCGTTCTGTCCTGGACGGTGACACACTCAGGGGACACCAGGACATCCCCGGCACTGGCATGTACTGAAGAGCTGCCTTCCTCACCAGTAAGTCTATTGTAACTCACAGCAGGTACCTGAACATAATTCCCTGTTATCCTTACTAAATTTATATCATTTTGAGCATCACACATCCACCAAATTAAAACTTTGGAAGATTTTCATCAAGGAGTGAAAGAATCAGAAGACTGCCATCTCCGTTCTGTCCTATTCTCATTCAGCGGCTAGAGAACAGAACAGTAATTTGAATAAATGGAGTATATTTTCCTAGGTAATTGGATTTGCTTTCATTTACCTTGTCTGATGTATATATTCTTCTTGGGTTCCCACGAGACAAATGATCCATTGTTTTCAAGGTGACAAGAATACTCAATGAACTTGGGAAAACCTCATGAAGGGACGGCAGAACTCTAAAGATGTGACAGTCAAATCACTGCTTCTCTTACAATAATGTGGGCCCACCAATTTTGCCTCTGGTTCCAATTGCGAATTTGACTTTCAGGTGGATTTTCAGTGTGAGATTACAGTCGTTCAAATAAAAGAGTTCAAATGGACTCATGCCGGCAACTTGATATCCTTTAGGAGAGAACTTTTTCACTATCATTAACTTTGACAAAATCCCATAGCACCGAAATCAGTGCTTTCCTTTTCTGTGTAGCTAAATGAACAGCAAATGCAAATAACGGGATTTTTAAATTTTTTAAAAACTACTTGCTGGATATATTTAAATAGAGAATATTGACAATAGGGTAAATACTTAATGTGTTTGCAGTCCTGTCTTAATCTTTAAATGACCTTGTATAGCAACATAAGCTCATCAGATCTTTCCAGAGCAAAATGCACTATTACCGACTCCATGAAGAGGTCTTTTGTGTCCACTGCAATTTGAAACATCATGTTCCAGAAATCAGGACTGCATAGCAGAGTAAATATGCACACATTCTCAACTGTCACAAGTTCTTTCAAAAGGCCGTTGATTTAAACAAGGACCAAAGTGAGATGCCTTTTTGGGTGGTGACGTTGGAGACACAGACAGTACCCAGGAAACAAGGCATGACCTGTCTACCTAACCCAGCGCATCCCCAAGGGAAGTGGAAGAGGAAGCGCCCACTGTCACACCAGTGGCAGGACTGTTCCATTCCAGACCTGGGGCGCGTCTGATCACCGAGGCCTGCATTCTGCCAGGTGTTCAGGCAACAGACCTGGCAGGTGGCTTGCAAAGGTTAAAAGAAAGTGAAGACTTATTGTTTAACCCTCATCCTTGACGCTGATGGGAAAATGTAGCATAACCGAGGTTATCCAGTCAGCCCTTGGGAGAGCTGGTCCCCTGTTTCTCCTTCACCCAATCTTTCCAGGCTATTGCTCTGATATAGCATCAAAGTCAGTGAAAGCACATTTGAAAATGAAAGGTCTATCACATTCCACGCTTCTTTTGAAACATCAAAAAGGCACATAAAGAAGCGGTAGGACCAGCAAAAGCTGACAAGGAGCAGGACAGTGCCTGTTAGAACGGCAGGAATAGCTGGAGGTGAACCGATGTGCGGTCTAAGAGCAGGCGAGAGACAACCAGAAATCTGCTGCCGACAAGATGAAACAGCTCACAGCTGTGTCATGCTAATAAAAAGTTAATTTCAACTCTCAGACACTCGTCATGGTACGTTACAGTTCAATGGCTCCACGCTCCTCCGCTGTGCTGCATTACCCGACGAGGCTGGGTCTATTTACAAGCTCCAAACAGAATTTCAGGAAGCTATTTTATTCCTGGAAGATGTCCACAGGGCTGAGAACATTCGTGATCAGGTTGGACAGCTACCCCAGGGTCCTCGCAAACCTGAACTTCGGACTCCCAATAAGTCCTGAAATACAGACTTGGGTGGATCGGGAGATTTCCCTTGGATATAGTTCACACCATTGCTGTCAAGATCTGGGATAAACAGAGTTTCTGCTGAAATAAAAAAAGTAAAATAAAATCTTAAATGCCTTGATAAATCTGTGGTCACCCTCATGACCTACTTCTTTCAGGCTGAAATAGACAACCTACAAAACTTTTTTAAAAGTCATGTTACTAAGTTTTCTGTTGTGCTATTTCCTGAGACCATAAATCCAAGCTGTTATGTATACATAGAAGATGCCCCTAGGAATTGTGTACGTGGTGATGTTTAAGCTGAAAACTGAAATCCAATAGTTCTCGACACATGTATCTTCTCGGTGCTAGTGTGTCCCGACCTCAATAATTAAAAAAAAAGGTTATAGTGGCGAGTCCACTCTAGAAAGTATAATAAGCATTGCTTCCTACAAAAACCATGTGATTCAGAAGAGTAATGATTTTGAATTTTAAAATCCTGGGTGCGATTCTCAGCTTTGTAACTGATCAATTAACTGTGCATAGATATATAACCATATCCCAAGCCATATTGCCTAATGTGTAAAATGAGGTATAATAAAAACTGCCTGCCCTTCTCATCTTGTGGGGGTTTTATAAGGATTAAATCAGTAAATGCCTTACATATATTATAGAACATATGCTAGTATTAGACATAGCAACATCTAACTGTGCCTGACATGAAATCCATTCAGTGTGCTTCCTGAATTAATGAAAAATATAATTAATTACAACACAAAGTAGGGAAAAGTTGTCATGCGACTTTATTTCAACAAGTACATGCTGATTAAAAATGCTTTATGATTCACAGTTGTAATATACTTAATATTCCATTGCATATCACTGAAAGTATAAATGATACCTGCTGTGACATCTTCTGCTTGCTGCATTTGCTCTTTTCCTTAGCTATTTACTCTTCTGCTCGGTGCATTTGGTGTCTCACTATTACAAAGATACACATTTTACGTTTGAGCATCTTTCGTTTTGAGAATGCTAAGCCCTTGTACTCTGGTCCAAGGTCATGTAGAGGAATGGGGAGACTTGGTGCCTGGTGGGACATACTGGTAGATTCTCTTCTATGAATGTAAATTTGGTCCCTCCTGGCCTTAGTAATTACCAAGGACACTGTTTTGATCTGCAGACCCAGCATACACAGTGCTTTCATGTGGGCACTGAACCCCACCTAACCCATTCTCAGAAAAATCCAGGCCCAGGGAAAAAGAGGATGGTCTACAGGTTGCAATTGATTGCACACCGGTTCTTCCCAGGTCCTTCAGTCTTCCCTCCTCATCTCTTTTGTTTGTGAGCAAGAAGACAGGCAATTAGATCCCCTTGCCCAAGAATCCTTTCCTTCATGCAGTGTCACTTTGAATCAGTGAGCTCCTTATTTTGCAAAACTTCTTCAATTCTCTGATAAGAATTCATTCTTGGTTTTGACTTGGTGATATGAGGGAGTCCCTCAGCACAGCATGGACAGAAGAAATGAACTGGGAAAATGTCTATGCAATTGGTTTATCACTTACCTATTTATTATAAAGACAGTACGTGATTTTGGACATAAATTCAAGTAGTACTAAAAAAAGTTTGCAAGATAAGGGAGCTGCCTTCCAGTCCCATCCCTGAGCCCCATTTTCTCTGCATAACCAGTTTTTTCTCCTATGTCCTTCGAGAAATTATCCATGCAAATATACGTCTATAGACACTATTAAGTACCCTCCTTTTGTTCACTTAACACATCTTGAAGATTCATCTATAGCACCGTATGTGGGTACATTAAATTCTTTTCAGTGATTATATGAAAAGTTATTATATGATCACATCAAAATCTATCTAGTCTCCCATTGATAGAAACATTTTTATGTGCTTCAAGAGATACTTTTCTCTCTGAACTACTTTTTCATATTCTTTGCCTAATTTGTCAGATTATTTATATTTTTCTTGTCAGTCCATAAGATTATATTTTAAGGATATAGTGTATATACCATGTAGCTATGGTAAAAAAAACAGTACAGTCTCTAAAATGTAACTGGAAATTGACATTTATATGTACAGATTTTTTTCCAGTTTTGCTTTTTACTTTTAATTATTTTTGCCTGATGGAGAGTTAATGTATTACAGCAAAATTAATTTTGATCATTCTTTTTTTTATTAATATTTACTTAGGTTGTGTTGTACTCAAGAAAATTTTACTTACCCCCAATTTCCCCATGATGTCTTATAAAACTTTTATGGTTTCTCATTTTATCTTTAAAGCTTTTGTACATCCAGAATATACTTTATTTTGAGAGCTGAGATACAGATTTAATTTTTTTCCTAAATAGCTGAAATTGTTGTCTCAATGCTATCTATTAAATAATCCATCTTTCCTCACTGATTTCAAATGCCACTTTTATCAAACACTAGATTCCCTGAAGTATTTGGACCTGTTTAAGATTCTCTTCTGTTCCATTGATCTGTCTGCCTATGCAGATAGTTTAGAAGTGAATACATTTATGGAGCTATAATTGAGCATATGTGGGTCTATTTCCAGGCTCTAGTTATTTGTATTCTACAGAATGTTTATTTGTCATTGTGTACCTTAGGCTTCACTTCCTCAAGGGTAAAGATTATGGATTCTCCTCCCTCTGTAATTCCCTAAAACACTAGTCTCTGCCAAGCTTGACATTTCAGAAACTGAAATCAAGCCATGTCTTTAGGCAACACCAATGATGGTCTGAATAGCTTGAGCAAGGGAAGCCTCTGCTCAAATATTCAACCCCTAAACATAATTTATAAGCACTACAATTAATTATTTTTATTAAAAGTATTTTCCTCTCAAAGCACAAATACTTTTCATTTTGCTAAGAATGCATTATCATGTATTCCTTGCTCTATGTTTGGATAAAAAGGCAATGTGAACCAACATTCAGGCAGCCATGCAACCCACCACAATATTACATATTCCATCTCATTTGATGTCACAAAATAGCCTACAAAATTGGCCTTATTAATCTCACTTACAGGGAGGAAATAAGTTCAGAGAAGTAAGTTAATTTACCCGGTTAGTAAGCCGCAAAACCTGTATTCAAAACCAGACCCACCTTGGTCCAAATATCATGTTCCTCTTGCCTCTCAGAGTCACGGTCCCTGAAGCAAGGATGGGAAATAATTTCCACTTCTTGTGCCAGCTCTGCAGTGGCTGCCCTGAGCACTGAATGAAGAATAATTTCTTCTACAACCAGGTTCAGCAGGAAAGAGGACCTGATAAATGATGGGTGGAAGTCAGAGGCAGAGTGGCCGTGTGGGAGTTGTCACCCCAACATAGGGGACCAAAGAATCATTGTACCAGTTGTGTTTATGAGCCATCCCAAAAAATCAGTCAATCAATAAAACTTCATTCCCTAAATAAAGCCTAAGAAGCCACTGTTAAAAATAAATTTTTGAGAAAATTAGTAAATAAGAAAGCAATATATGTATTGTCCAAAATCTACCAGGCCTGACAACTTGAGATGGTATACATTTAATGACATTTTGTAAAAACCAACTTGTCTTTACTAGTCATGGGAAGACTGCTGACTCAGAGCAGCTTTCCCCAAGCGGAGCAGAGATAAGAAACCCCAGGCTAGATGTTCAATGGGGCAGCACCCAGTTCTGCTTGTTTAGAGCCCTGTGACAGAACTCAGGATCAAATCCAGTAACTGAGTTTTTGCACCAAGCTCTACCCAGGTTCTCCAGTCCTAGGACCGACATCTGTCCTCCCTGGAGGGCATTTTGAGTGGCCACCCAGCTCCTCCTCTCCCTCAGACATCTGCAAACTTATTTAATATTCAGCTGTCCTCCCCACCTTCGTGTGGCTCAGAAAAGGCTGGCCTCACCCCAGCTCCTGAAGTCCACACGCAGCTCCACGCCCCTCCTCAGCATCAGAGAGTAGCAGACATGTGTCCTGAGACCCAGGCGCAGGCTTCCTCTAAGTGTGTAGACAGTGTTTCCTTGTTCCTCTGGGACAACATCAAGGAACACTGTTTTCCTCTAGCCCATCTCCTGGGTTGATATGAGATCCAAAACTGCTACAGCGTGTTCTAGAGCAGGGCAGATCCCAAAACCAAAAACCCCAAGAAGTCGGGGGTTTTTGACTGACAAGACTGACAATAGCTCCAACTGCAGTTTCTGAGTCAATAAATGAGTGAATTCGCCACTGTCATCTCTACATGCTTCCTCAGACACCTCCACCACAAATCTCTGAACCCACTCTATAGACTCTAGACAAGGTCTCCCGGGGGCTATTTATCTACTGGAAGGACATTTTAGGAGTCAAAAAGACAGGTCACACTTGTTTCTTGTGTGACCTCAGGTAAGTTACTTAAACTCTATAGGCCTCAGTTTCTTCATCTGTACTAGGGACAATCATCTCATTCCAGAATTGTAGAAGGATTAATGACACAAGTCACGTAAAGTAATTAAAACTGAGTCTGGTGTGGAATTACTGTCATCATTACATTACCGCTGTCAATGCCTACTTCTTGATTTACCCTTTCCTAAAGAGCACGGTCCCTGACCACAATTCCACACTCACTGTGTCGATCTGAATCACAGATCCAACCCTGAATCCAATCCTCAGGTCCATGTAGCCACCGCACCCTCATCATTCCAAATTCAGCTGATCTTCTTTCACATCCAGCTGAGACCTAAGGATCTCAAAGATGATATAGTTAACATGAACTGGTAACCTAAATAAATTCAAGTCAAGCACTAGAAGGGCTCTTATAGATTTTAATTAGTTTTTCTTGCCACAGTGCTACCTCTTCAGGGCTTGCGTTTGTGGGTTAATATATACAGAAAAATAAAAATACTAATTACTCTCCACATTTGGATTTGTTTGTCCACTGACAATCATCTTGCTGCAGGAAGCTTCCCTTCACATTTGGCCTCATCTTTTAAATTAATTTGGCATCACTTTCTTTTCTTTGCTGTGAGCTGTTAGGTTGGATTTCAAAAAGAGACTGATAGGAGAAATTTTCTTTCTTTTTTTGTCCTTTTTTAAAATTAAGGAGTTGAGTGATTGTACAATCATACATGAATAGAAAGCTACATGTGTTAGGCATATGTTCTTAAGCCAGAGTTACCCCCACATAGCTCTCCCCCTAGTCTCTTAACTCTTCTGCATTTTGTTCCTACAAGCGATCTAAGTGCTTAGATTGTGAATTTTCTAGAATTAAATGATTACACAAGTATTATTGGATTCTCAGGGTGTAAAGAGTATGCTACATTGCTGATTGTCTCCCTAGATCCCTCCCTATCGCCCCTCCCTCTCCCCTCCCCCCACATATCTACGGTTGTCCTAGATTATGTGCTGCCCTGTCCTTGCTGGGTCCAGTATGTGAGCCTGACCACCTTTCACCCAAGATTGGGTTTAGCTCCAGCCATCATAGGAGAAATTTTTGATTACAACTTTCAAATTTTTTTTTCTTCTAGAAAATGAAGCTGCACGATCCTTATACCATTCAACGTGGCAGTTGAGTTGACGGGACAACTCTTTTTTAAAAGAATCACATACCTATGGCTGATTTCCATTTCTCAGCACTGGCTCGTCTGCCACTTTTCATGCCGCTTCCCTGGGAATGGTGCCATGTTCAGCTATCATTTTCTGCTTATAAAAAGGAAGTGAGAGATCAGGATGGTTAGATTCCATAAACACTTGAATGCCTGAGAAATGCAAAGCAATGAGCTATTTCACAGGGCTGCCAGAGACAAGGACTGAAGAGAGGAGAAAAGAAATCATAGCCTAAAACTCCAATGCGTACCACTGTTACATGATGTCTAAAGAAACAGGAATTCAAGTTGAGCGTTTGAATGTTCAAACAAAATAGACAACGAAATGATCTCTCCAGGAAAATGGCAGCCACACATGCATTGCCCGGAATGGAGAAGGGAAGAAAAAGCGAGAAACTAAGATAAAATGAGACACAGGACAAAGAGGAAGACAGATTGTCCAGGAAGGGTATAGTTAAGATTCTTATCGTTTTGCATGACTAATTCTGTTCCTTAAAGGGAGTTAAAATGAGAGAAAGAGGAAAGAGTCAGGATGAACTTGAGAATCAAAGATTTGCTGACGTATATTGCCTTATCTGATTCCCACAATTTCAGGTAGCCAATGCAATCTATCTGGTTCCAAAAATTGTTCATTAGGCCAAAGAAGCAGCTTAGGGGCATCTAAAGTCCCTGGTTCAAAGCTGAGAACGTTGTTTTCATCTTTTTCTTTAGCTGCCTCACCGTTCCAAGGCAAATTAATGGAAAGCCAATGAGATTTCAGTGTGGGCCGCGCTGTTCTTTTCTCCTGCGGTATGAGTAACCTTTCCCCATCTGCACAGAAACCGGGAGGCCTGTTTTGGTGTGCTTTTTAAATTTGCTGCTCATCCGCAAAACGGAATGCTGCTGAGAAGCCAGAGTGGTACAGAACTCAGAACAGGTGATGAAACCTCCCTTTGGCACTGTAGCTTGATGACATTCCGCAGCTGAAGCCACCAAGCAGTAATGGCCATGGAAATTACACTGGCCGACAAGCCCTGAACAACAGGAAGGAAACTAATGGAGAGGTTTGGATTTTACTGAAAATCAAAAGCCAACTGACAGGGATGCTCTCTGAACCCACCAGGACTCCCTTAGTTGAGATCATCAGGTTTAACAATGCTCTGACAAAGATTTAGAAGCCAAACTTGGGGGAATTGTTAAGAAGAAATCAAATTAAAATAAAAAAAAATCTTCACTCTCTCTTTCTCTCTCACAGACACACTCACATGTCAACGTGAACTTTCTAAAAAGTATATCAAAGGCTGCAGGACAAAATATATTTCAACACAATGTATAGTAGCCATTGAGCATCTCATGCATTTTTAAGTTCAGTAAATTCCCAATAACCGTAATTGGGTCTGAAAGCACAAAGTAGAAAAATGAAAAAATAAGCAAAGAGTAATTCTGAGGCTGAAAGACACATTTTTTGAAATACACATAAAGGAGGTATGAGCATATATAAGGTTCATATAACAAGTGTGATTATGTAAAACAGTAAGTACTCACTCATGAGTTCCTCAAATTTCTACTGAGTGCCTAATCTGGGCTTGTATCTGCTCTGCATGCCATGAACACAGCTATGAAACATTTCTACTGTAACAGAACTTATTTTCTTGCAGGGGGAAGAATGCAAAATAAATAAATGTATTCATGAAATTATATTCAATTTTTGTAAATGATCAAGATCAGCCACTTCATTCAACATTTATGCCAGCTATAGTAAGGGAGGAACGTCAAAACCTGTTTGAATGGTAGTCCAATTCCACAGACTCCAAAAAACATAGCTTCTTCTAGAGTACCATGATTATATCCATGACATATGCATTCTTCCATTTTTATCTAATTAAGTTGATCTACAGAAGTCATCTTAAGACTAACTCTTCCGTGGGCTAAAGTTTTTCCACTTTCAGCTGCTGAAAGAATTTTCATCTCTCCATCATTATCATTATGCTAAACACGTCCAGGTTCCCATTGTCAAATAATGAAATAAAATGCAATCCAATATTGAAATAATTGAATGGGCAACTGTTTAAAAAGACACTCTGAAAATGAAGTGTTACCTGGTACACAACTCTACTACACAACAGCTTGTGAATTTTGTCAGCTGATGTAAGTCCAAATTTAACAATGAGAGTATAATGTAATAAAAAATGGATTGTATGGAAGCTGAATTTAAGAAAATCTCTACATCAAGTTTTTATGTGCTAGGCTGCCATAATTGACTACAAAGCCTTCCATTGGAAGGACATCCTGGGACCCATTTTTCCAGCTCTGACTCCTTTTGGGGTGGGAGAGAGGACTGAGCATGCAAGTGGATCCAAAGGCGCAATCAACACAATATCTATCATGACGTCACTATCCAAAGGGTAAAAAAGACCTGGTACTAATTTTGTACTAGAGTCAAAGGGTAGGAGAAAAGAAAACCAGGTGATTGGTACCATTGCTTTCTTTTCTTCCACATCCAGGTTTAATGCAACGAAACCACATGGGTGGACTAGGGAAAACTGAAATAGATCATGCATTTTGAAGTCAGTCTGCAGCAGCCACTCTGCGACAGCCACCCACAGTGATGTTCTGCAATTCCCTTAACCTCTCTGAAGTTCAGTTTCCTGACCTCTAAAATAAGGAAGGATAATTAAATGACATAACTCTTATAAAGTGCAATTAAGGAGGAACATGCAAAATACTCAGTGAATCAAGAAGCTAATAGCACTCCTCACAAGTGATTAAGACTACAAATCCTAAGAAGAATAGAAACCCATCTATAACCATCAGCACATCTATCACCCATTACCACAGTAACTGAAAAGTCACGAATGAACCATCCTTAGAACCTGCAAACAAATTCCCACCGAACACAACAAAAGGGGTGAGATCCGTGAACACAGGAATTGAAAATATCCTAAGAAATACAGAATCTAATTCCCAGCAGATCAATGCACTGTTCTCTTTTCATGTTTTGGGCTTGATTTTTGAAAAAGTACTGATTTCTTTATGTTTATTTTCCTAATTAAATTTATTTTAGCAGAGAAGTTTTTGGTAACAAATCTACAGCTTTACCTATTTTTTTGTCTTTTGTTAAGTTATGCAATAATATTCTTAAGGCACATTAAATACAGATTTTCTAAACAAGAAATAAACAACACCTGAACTGTTTTCTAAACTCTTTAACGTTTTCATAGTCCCTTAGTCTCTTAGTAGTTATTTTTCAACTTTCTAGTTTTTCAAAGACTCTTTGTGAGATATTATCCTGTTTTCTTTAGAGTGGGTTGAAAAGAGTTCAAAATACAAAATTGTTGCTGTATTTCACAGATGTCACCTCACAACACCACAAATAATATGTAAAAATCAATATTAATTTTATATATGTTTACTGGTTCAGTGCCATGTTACAGTAAAGAACCACTTTGTGAAGATTCTGATATTTTTCTATTTTCTCTTGAGAAAATCAGCCAGTATCTTTGGCAATCTTTTGTCTTCCATCAGCTAAATTTTATTGAGGTGCTTTAAAAATAGATGGGACTGAAGATACAGAAGCACTTTCTATCTCTGTTCCTCTTTGGTGACCTTAGACTTAACTAGACAAAAATTAATTTGTTAAAGGCCAAATGCTAATTTTAAGACAACAACTGATTGACAGAACAGTAATTCTTGCTTTTTATTATTATATAAACTTGCTGTTTCTTATTATAAATCAGTTGATTTGTTAACACAAATCTATGCTTTCTAACGTTAAAAGAATCAGAAGATTGACATTTATTAGGAATTGACCATGTGCAGACATCTTCCGGATCTACAAGAGCATCTCTCAGAGTCTGTAATGCCCTCACAGGTTTCCTTGAAGAAATGATATTGGGTGAGTTTTGCTGAAATAAGCAGCAAACCCCTCGATCTTGGTGGCTTGAGTCCACAAGGCTCTACAGCTGGTGTGAGCCTATGTCAATCATAGGTCCCCTTCTCAAGGATCCTCATGCTGGCACCTCCACCTCAACTCATGCTCAAAAAGTCACTGTACCAGGGGAAGTGAGAGCTTAACAGAAGAAGCATTAAAGAGTCTTCCAAAAACTCACAAACATGACTCCCTTGTGTTCATTAACCAAAGCAAGCCACATAGCTTTGGCCAAGTTCCCTGTGCTAAAGACAATTGGACTTGGTGGACGGCACTGATGTGTACCAAGCCCCAACTCACCTGGCCATTAAGGAATACAATGAGAAGGCAGATGTTTCAAGAACTGACCTAACAAAGCCCAAACTCTTTCAACACCATTCATCTACTCCTTTGTAACTCAACCAGGAGAAAGGGGAATAGAGAGAGAATTTCCATTTTCTCTCATAATATCTCCTAGCTGTAAATGCAAACACCCAGTTAAAAATGATCTTTCCTCCTCTCATAGTTTTACAATAATGAACTTGACTGGCTTCAGAATTTCCCAGAAAAAATAGGAATTGATTAGCTCAGATTGGAGAAGGTTCAATTAAAACACATAGTCCCTAACATTTACATATAAATGTGCTGGATACTATTTGTAGTGGCTTGCAGGGATCATTTCATAGACTTCACAGCAATGTATAAAGTATGTGGACATTATAATCATCCTCATGCTTTGAAGGAGAAAGGGTAAGAAGAATGCAGAACTGCTGAGTGAAAGATGGTGGATTCCACCTAGGCGTGCACTCCAGAGCCCCTGCTCCCAACCGATATTCAACAGTGAGTAACACTGGTAAAATCTTTTAATATATAATGCCATTTGAACTCATATATTCATGTAAGTATTAGTTACCAATTATAGTTATGATGACAGGGTTCCAAAAGAACATTCCAGTACATCCCTCCATTAAAAAAAATGGTATTGCTTTTAACTTTGTTCAAATCCCTATCATACATCAAACGGCAGGAAATGTAAAAAGCTTTGCTGGAACTATGTTGTGAACTTTACATGACTCTAGGCTAACTTGGGAATTTAAAATACTACCAGAAATGAGTAAGATGCTTCTGAAGAATATCCTGGCAGAGCAACAATGCTCTGCTACTGCTGCTTCTAAATTGGAAAGGCGTTCATGGAGGCCATGTGGACGTAGCCTCCTGGAGTTGTGCAGCACACAATGCATGTGACCATCAGATGATACCTTGAAGTTTTGATGGGAAATCTGTATTCCCATTCCAAGACGCTGCACCTTGGCCAGCGGTCCTATTTTGGTTTTCATTACCCAAATACCCTCAAAGAATTTACTATCTTCCAATCCTTTCCAAATTGATAGTAGAGAATATTACCATATTAATATGATAAGAATTATGAAAAACCAGTATTTTTGTCTCTCTTTCTTTTTAAATTGTTCTACTTTCCACATTTTTATTGGTGCATTATAGTTGTACATAACAATGGGATTTGTTATAACATATTTATACATGCACACAATATAACCATATAATTTAGCCAATATCCCTCCCTGGCATCTCTCCTCTCTCCCCCACTTCCCATTCCCCTGGTCTCTTTCCTCTACTGATTTCCTTTTGATTTTCATGAAATCCCTTCCCCCATCTTTTTTTTCTTTTGTCCTCTCTAACTTCCACATATAAGAGAAAACATATGACCCTTGACCTTCTGAGTTTGGCTTATTTTGCTTAACATAAGGATCTCTAGTTCCATCTATTTTCCTCCAAATGACATAATTCATTCTGTTTCATGCCTGAACAAAACTCCATTGTGCATTTATACCACATTTTCTTTATCCATTCATCCTTTGATGGACACCTAGGCTGGTTCCATTGTTTGGTTATTGTGAATTGTGCTGCTGTAAATATGGTTATGCATATATCTCTGTAGAAGGATGATTTCAATTATTCAGGATCAACACCACAAAGTGGTATAGCTGGAACATATGGTAGTTCCATGCCTAGTCTTTCAAGAAACCTCCAAACTGATTTCCGTAGCAGTTGTGTTAATTACAATCCCACCAACAATGTAAAAGTGTTCCTTTTTCTGCAAATCCTTTCTAGCAAATCCTTATTATTATTTGTATTCTTGATGGATGCCATTCTGACTGGTGAGATGAAACCTTAGTGTACTTTTGATGATATGGAACTTTTTTTACTTATTTATTGCCCATTTGTATTTCTTCTTTTGAGATATGTCTGTTTAACTCATTTTCCCATTTACTAATAGGGTTATTTGGATTTTTGGTGTTAAATATCTTGAGTTATTTATATATTCTAAATATTAATCCTGTGTCAGAAGGGTAGCTAGCAAAGACTTTCTCACACTCTGTGGGTTCTCTCTTCACAGTCCTAATTGTCACCTTTGCTATGCAGAACCTTTTAAAATTTGATTCCAATCCATTTATTAACTCTTGGAATTATATCCTGAGATTTAGGGGTCATGTTAAGAAAGTCGTTGCCTTTGCCTACATGTTGGATTGTTGACCCTACATTTTCTTGTAGAAGTTGCGTAGTTTCTGTTCTAATTCCTAAGTCTTTGATCCATTGTGAGTTGACTTGTGTGCAGAGTGAAAGACAGGAGTCTAGTTTCATTCTTGTCCATATGGATAACCAGTTCTCCCTATGGATAACCAGTTTTCCCAGTACCATTTATTAAAATGTTGTCTTTTCTCAAAAATGTTTTTGGCACCTCTGTCAAGGATTGGATGGCTGTAGATGTATAAGTTGGCTTCTGTGTCTTCTATTCTGTCCCACTGGTCTATGTGTCTGTTTTTTATGCCTAGTACCAGGCAGATTTTTGTTACTATAGCTCTGTAGTATAATTTGAAGTCAGATATTTTAATACCTGTAACATTTCTTTTTTGGCTTAAAATTGTTTTCACCATTCCGGGTCTTTTATTCTTCCAATTGAATTTTGAGACTTTTTTCTCTAGTTTTGTGAAAAATGCCATTGGTGAAACCCAGTCTTAGAAAAGTATACCTCGTGTTTTCCTTCTATTTGCACAGAGTCAGTGTCAGGATCTACATGTGTAAATGTTATTAATCAAACAGGGGGCCTGCAAGAATAGTTGAATTTAAGGAACTATATTTACTCAAGTGAACAGTAACAACTAATTCACTTAACTAGTTTAAAGCTTAGCAATGTACCATGCTGCATTAGTCTGTATTATTTACTGATATCTGTGGAAGAAGCCATAACTATTTTCAAGAATGGAAGAAAGAAATACCACTTTAGGCCTTCAACTTCAGTACCTTCCTATCAATTCTCCAGAAATGGCTGGGTTGTTCCTCTCCTCCCACAGGACCCTGTAGGATCTGTCTCCACTACTGCCATTGTGTCTTAATTTTGTTTTAATCATATTTTCAATCCCTCGACCCACTCCAATGTCAGCAAATCATTGTTGCTCTTGAGAACTCCTTTGTTATAAGTCCCACTGAGCCACCTTCTGCAGAGAATTACCCCCTTTGAAAACTTGCCCCAGTGGTCTTTGTGTTGCTGCTTTTCTGAAGGAAGAAAGCGGCATGCCTTAGGTAAGAATTTTGCAGTGTCTTTTCAAACAGTATTTGTACACGTTAGCAGTCATCACAGACTCTCTGCTGGCCTAAGAGATTTGCAGCTTTATGAAAGCTGTGGCCAATGTTAAGAATATGCGTCAATCCTTTTCTTCCTTTGAAACAGGCCCCAAAAAGGAATGGCTTGGGGGCAAGTATTGATTTATTTTCCCAAAGATCAACTGTGAAGTATGAAAGGACACCTAAACACGAAATCGAAAGGTTTACATTGTCAAACTAGGACAGGAGGTAGAGAGGGAAGACAACACTTCCCTGCTTCAGGACACAAGGGGTAGGGAACAGAAAGGTAATGTCCGTGGCACTCCTATGAGCCTCTCTAGCCACCGAAGCTAAATAAATAGAGTAATTCAATGCTGGGCTTCTCCAATGTACTTTTATTTTTTAAAGATTTATTTTAAATTTTAACTGAAGTAATTGTGCATATTTTGTAGAATGGAGTGTCATGTTTTCACGACAGTGTGGAATGATCAAATCAAAGTAATTAGCATATCCATCGCCTCCAATTGTTATTCTTTCTTTGTGACAAGAACCTTTAAAATCTTTATTTCTAGACATCCTGAATCATACAAAACATCATTAATGTAAACAACCAGGAACCTTGTCACAATGCAGATTCTGATTCTGAGTCTGGGATGGAGCCTGGGATTCCACGTTTCTGAATAACCTCCAGAGGGTGATACCGATTCTGCTCATCCAGTGTTTTAATCAGCTTTTCTTGCTATAACCAAAATACCTGATAAGAACAATTAGAGGAGGAGAAGTTTATTTTGGCTCATGGTTTCAGAGGTTCAGTCCATGGTCAGCCAATTCCATAACTCTGGGCCCCAGCTAAGGCAAAACATCATGGCGGAAGGGTGTGGTAAAGAAAGCAGCTCAGGACATGACCGACAGGAATCAGAGGGAGCTCTGCTTGCCAGAGACAAAACATAAACCCCAAAGGCACACTCCAAGTGACCTACTTCCTCCAGCCACACTTTATCTGCCTACAGTTGCCACTCATCTAATCCATAAGTGGATTAATCCACTATTTAGGTTATAACTCTCATAATCTTATCAGTTCACCTCTGAAAATTCTTGTACTGTTTCACACATGAGTTTTGGGGGGACGCCTCACATCTAAACCTTATCTGCCTGAGGCCACACTTGGAGGAGCATTCGTTCGCTAGCAGTGCCTGACTGCGGTGCCCTACAGTGGAAGACATCTACACTCTTTCCTGTCTGTAAGTTAGGCGAGTGCAGATGTCATCTGGGCATCGCCTGCCTCAGAAAATAGAGAAAGGATGCAGAGCCCCCCAGTGGCGCTCTCTGCCCGTGGGAAGATTACAGGGGAAGATTACAGGACAAGGGAGAGGCGATGGGGTTGGTGCAGCGAGCTTAGTCGTCTCTGCACTGCATGTTGGTGGCATTCAGTTTGGTTTTCACATTACCAGCCTCAGCGAAGTGGAACAGAGGATTAGAAAGGGATAAGCTAAATGGCAATTGCAAGTGTATTGTTGTGGTCACCAGCACCTTTTCCATCAGTATTTTCCATTTCTCCAAAGCCATACGGAGCAGTTAATCTATTTAGGTGATTTCTGAAGAGAAAACGAACAATACCTGTTCCCAAGTGGCAAGTGTAGCGAAAGTTAAAAATGATGTTTTCTTTTATCCCAAAGCCTCCAAAATGTTCAGAGATTTTACTATTATCATAAAAATAAATGACAAAAGGGATTTAGTTCACTTAGAAATCATCCTGCTACTAGCCATGTAGAGAAACTTAAAATAAAACACCCTACCTTCTATCTTTCAGCACCTTCTAGCCTTTAACATTGAGATAAAAGTCCAAGATGAAAGATCCTAATGATCTATGATTTGAAGAGCTGGCTGTTTTAACAGAAATCTTGGCCAAAGAATTAAAGAAAGAGCAACCTCAGACCTAAGGCTAAAAATGGTTGCTATACCCTCAGATAGGTTTGTTCCTTTAGAGAATACTCCGTTGAGCTCACAGAAATTCTTCCAGGTGAGTTACCTGCTCTGTCCAAGAGTAGTTGCCACTTATCAAACAACAAGGTATTTCCAAGGCAATAGTTCTCTTCGAGTTGGGACAGAGACTATGGCCAAAATGCATGGAGAAGCATTTTTCACTAGTTTTTCAAAGAGTCATCAATATTAAAAGAAACTAGACAGCAGAGATTAAAAGCCAAGTGTGATTGGACTGACTCTATAGGGTTGACAGACGTTTGGGTTGGGCCTGATTGAAAGAATCGAACACAGCTGATCTGTAATATCACTCCCAGGCAAGGGCCATCTCGCTGGTGAGTTGAGTAGGTGGCTAACTACATGAAATGCAAGGTGTTACGGTTCGGATACAAGGTGTCCCCCAAAAGCTCAATACATGAGACCATACAAAAAAAAAAAAAAAAAAAGCTTAGTGGTTCAATGAGTGTGTTATGAGAGCCTGAACCGAGTTAGTGAATTAATCCACTGATAGGGATGGTTGGGTGGCATGGGTGGTAACTGTAGGCTGGCAGGATATGTCTGGAGAAGGGGAAGTCATGGGGGTGTGCCTTTGGGGTACATATTTTGTATCTAGCATGGAGTCTCTCTCTCTCTCTCTCTCTCTGCTTTGTAATGTGATTGATGCCTTGAGTTGCTTCCCTCCACCACCATCTTCCACCATGATGTTCAGAATGGAACTGAGCTTCTAGGGACTGAGACCTCTGAAACTATGAGCCCTCAAATGAACTTTTCCTCCTAAAATGAAAACGTTTTTCGATTCCTCCAGAAACGAGAAAGCTGACTAAAGCCTTGGCTCTTCCTTTATACCAGTCTCAAAGTGTCTTTTGCCTGTAATTCCAACTTCGACATCCTCTTCCCATAATATATCCGTGGGAGAAGAAACACATGAAATGGCTTGAATCCTGGCATATTTGCATTAACTTATTGGAGCGGCTTCTCACTATCTAGACATAAAACCTCATGTTTCCATGAAAAGAGCAAGGAACAAACAAAAATGTCCAGAGCCAACTTGGGGCTGATTAGCAAGCCGCCCAGAGATAATTAGAAGGACATTCAGATATCTGTTGCCTAGATATAGAACTGGGCCTTTACCGAAGGCAAACTTAATGTTTTTGCCTATAGTGGGCTGAAAGCAATCACAGAACCCTGAGTGACAGGCGGATGCTGGTGTTTCACACTTCAAGCTAAACCTGCATCGAACAAGGCGGCTCTCTTCAATTAGACATGCAAAATGACTGACAGCATTTGAAAAATTTGGCACAACAACTGGAAATTGTCTACTTTATCTGTAATTGGTGGATGATAACAGGAATCAAAGCCCTTAATGCCCTGGATCACTTATGTAAATGTAGGAAACATGTTTTCCCCTCTCGGAGGAGAGAGTTGCTGGTACTATATACCTGCTATCACTTGCTCCTTAAAAATGGTTGTGATTCACCCATGTTCACGTTATCGACTCCAACCTGTCAGGCGCAGCTCAAGGCTGAAAAGTGTGCACTTGACTTCTTATGGAAATGGAAAGTCACATAGAGGGGAATGAATTCCTGAGCTAATGTAATGGCACCAAAAAGACTTGAGACCCACACCAGAGACCCATTCAGGGGTCTTCCTGGTCTCCTCTTTCTACTTAACCATGTTGTTTCCCCTTCAGACGTCCTTGAGACACCTCTGATCACCCTGAGAAGGATTTTCCAAGCAGATACATTCTGCACACATAGAAAGAATGCCTTCGATCTTTAGACAACTTGTTGGAAATAAAAGGAAATTCGTACGTTTCTTTGCAACCAGGATTTTCTAGTGACGTGCCTGACTCAGAAGATCATTTTGCGTGTTTTTCACCATTTGAAGTGCAACATGTGCCTGAACACCTAATGGATCTGTTTCCGGCCACCAGGCCATCTCTGGAATGCAAACCTTGCAGAACGTGCATCAGACTGGCTTTTGCTTCCCTACCGCTCTTGATCCTGCTGCATACTGATTTGTTCTTCCAGAAAGAGCAGAGGCATAAGACTTAAATAGCTCAGCACAGATTAAATGAAAAGAGGAATAAGGTTCTATTTATCTTCATGTAACTAACTGCAGTCTCCACACGGCTTCATAATCATCCTCTCGCTCATTAGTATCACACACATACACACCACCTTGAACCCTTTCAGGCACTGGAAATGAAAGAGTAAGCAAGAAAAAGCCTCTAACTTCATGTGCTGTAGGGGACATAGACAATAAAGAAATCCAAACAGCTGTGAATCCACTGCACAGTCTTGTGTGATAATAAATGCTAGGAAGACAAACTCATAGGCAAAGGTCAAGTGCATACCCACAGTAGGACCATCTGAGAAGGTGATATGGGAGAAGGGACTCACATGAAATAGGGGAACAGTCCTTGCAAATATCTGGAGGTAGAGCTCTCCAAGCAGAGAGAACAACATGACCAAGGGCCCCGAGAGGAGCTCAAGCTTGGTATTTCAAGGGACAGGAGGAGCCTGTATGATAGGGCTGAGTACCAGCACAGCAGGAGACAGATGAAGTGGACAGGACAAAGACAGATCAAATGGTACTTGGAGGGCCATAGTAGGTATCTGGATTCTGTTTGAGCCAGATTCTGTTTGAGCCACTGGAAGATTTTGAACATAAGTGACTTTCAATTATCTGATTTACAGCTTAATCAGCTAACTCCAGAATTCTTGATTTAGGAATAGGCAAGATCAAAAACACAGAAAGCAGGTGGGACTCTAAGCAGGGTCTTGAACGAGCGAGGTAATAGCAAACAGTGAAACTGACCAAATTCTGTACATATTTTGAGGTTGGAAATAATGACATTCTGATACAGTAGTGGGCGATTTGCAGGATAAGAAGTCACCAAGGATTACCCTTGGTTTTTTTACTTGAATCATTTGGTGAACAGAAGTATAGTTACTAAAATGAGAGGGCAAGGTTACTAAAATCAGGGGGCAAGGAACCAGAGTTCCAGTTTGAACATGTTAATTTTGGAGATGATCTTTAGACATTCAGTGGAGACGTAGAGGAGTAACTTCAACACACAAGCCTGGAGCCCAGAGCAAAGGAAAGGACTGAAGGCATAAATTCTCAATCACCTAGAAACAGCTGCAGTTCACCTAGGGAAAGAACACAGAGGGAGAAGAGAGAACAATCAGGACACTGGGCCCTAGGAAAAAGAGGACTCAAAGGAGCAAAGGAGAATGGGATTCTACAATCACTTTTGGGGAAGAAAACAAGGAAGATGAGAATTATTTACATCATGTAACAAAAAATGTGCTTCCAGAGGGGGAAAATGACCAACTGGTCGAGAGCTACTAATACGTCATTTAAGATCAAGACTAAAAAAGTGAACCATTCGCCGGGACAAGGCAAGCTAGGGACAAAGGCTTGAATAGAAGGGCCATGGAATCAACAAGAAACCCCTTTTTCAAGCAAAGCAGAAAATAACTGAAAAGGGTTGTAGAATCTGGTCTGGAGTGAGGGATTCAGTCAAGGGAGATTTTAGAAAATACCTTTAAGTATTAGTAGGAATGAATGTATGGACAAGGAGATGTTTGAGAAAGAGCACAGAAATTCAGGAACAACGTCCTAGAAGAGGAGAGAGGGATGGCAGTCAGTGCATGAGAGTGTAGTTGGGCTTCAAAAGAAATAGGACTCTTCTTCATTCGCTGTAACAAAAGACAAGACTCAGTATGTGGATCCAGGGACATGTGGCACTTGTGGAAACTGACAGGAATCCTTTTGAGTTTGTCTCCATCTTCTCAGTGAGCTATGAGACACGGCCATCAACTGAAAGTAAAAGGAAATGGTGTGAGGTGCTGGAGGAGCAAGAGAAGGTGTGAAACAGGGTCTCCATGGAGGGTGGTGGCGTGAGCTGAGTAGTGATCAGGAACAGCTGTCCAGCCAGGACAGACTGCCCACCTCTCAAAAATTAGAAGACTCTCTGCCTCCTACTGCTTCATCAGCATTGATAATGGGAAATTTGGATATGATCTTTGTATTTTATAAAGATTTTTGGTCTATTTTTAAACTAGAGAGAACAAAACTGAATAGAATGGGAACCATGCTATTATGGTCTATATACGAGTAGTCCTCAAAAGCTCATAATAAAACTGCAGAATTTTCAGAGGTGAAATAATTGGATTCTGAGAGCTATAACCTAATAGATGCATTAATCCATTGGATGGGTTAATCATTTGAATGAATTAATGGGTGGCTACTGTGGGCAGGTAGGGCATGGCTGCAGGAATTGGGTCACTGTGGGCCTACCGTTGGAGATTAAATTATCCTTGACTCCTTGCACTCAAGCTGACTCTGCTTCCTGGCTACCTTGAGGTGAACAGCTCTCCTCCACCACACCCTTCCTCCATGATTTTCTGCCTCACCTCAGGCCTAGAGCAATGGAGTTGGCTGACCATGGACCAAACCTTGGAAACCATGGTCCAAAATAAAAATCTCCTGTTATTGTTTGGTAGTTTGGTCACAGAGACAAAAAGTTGACAAGCATAGATGTCATAACAGAAAAATATAAAGGAATGGGAGATGACAAAAAACAAACCTACCTACCTAACTTTAAAATCATAAGGGTCTCTCTTCTCATTTCTCTCTTTGCATAAGTTGGGGATGTTAAACTTAGAGGCTAATTTTCTTTGATTCAAAGAATACTAGAAAGATGCTTCAAATTTCTGCCTATAAAAATCATGTGATCTTGATTTTACACAGTAGCAGAGATAGCAGATTACCACCCCATATGCTTTCTTCTTTCCTATTCATAACAGAATCCCTGGTTTTTAAATGAGCAGAGGACTTCAGAATTAAAAGATTCCATTTTCCAGCTCCCTTCGCAGCTAGCTGTATACACAGAACTAGGCCTGGACCAATGAGATTTGAACAAAAGTAGTTTGATGTAATTTCTAAAAATCTATACTGAAGAACATGTCACACACTCCTTATCTATTTTAAAAAACTTTATCAGTGCATATTAGCTATACAGAATAGTGGATTCATTGTGGCATGCAGGAAACATAATTGGATCAGTTTCACTTCCCAATACCTCCCCTCATCCTTCCCTCCTCCATCCCCTTGATCCCTTTAATCTACACTAATGGTCTCCTTTCTACTTTCATGAGATTTGCCACCACCATCACCACCTTCATTTTTTCTCTCTAGCTTCCACATACGAGAAAATACATACCACAGTTGTCTTTCTTAGTGTGGTTTATTTTGTCTAACATGATGCTTTCCAGTTCTATCCATTTTCCTGCAAATGACAAAATTTCATTCTTCTTTATGGTTGAATAAAACTCTATTGCACATAGATAGCACGTTTTCTTTATCCTTTCATCTGTTGATGGACAGCGAAGCTGATTCTATAAATTAGCCCCTGTGACATGTGCTGCAATTAGCATGGATATGTTTGTCTCTCTAAAGTACGTTGTCTTTAATTCTTTTGGATAAGTACCAAGGAGTTTCATATAACTGGATCATATGGTAGTTCCATTTTTATTTTTTTCAGAGATCTCTGTACTGATTTCCGTAGTAACTGTACTAATTTACATTTCTAACAAAATGTATGAGAGTTCCTTTTTTCCCATATCCTTACCAGCATCTATTGCTTCTTGTTCTTGGGTTTTGTGTGTGCACGTGGGTATGTGTGTAAGGTACTAGGAATCAAACCCAGGGCCTCAGACATGCACGCACTTTGTCATTGAGCTATATCCTCAGCTCCGTTACTTGTATTCTTGATGAATGGAATTCTGACTAGAGTGAAATGGAATCTCAGTACAGTTTTGATTTGTATTTCCCTGATGACTAAAGATATTGAACATTTTTGCATATAATTGTTGGCCGCTTTTACTTCTTTCGAGAAGTGTCTGTTTAGTTCATTTGCCCATTTATGGAATGGGTTATTTGCTTTTTCGATGTCAAGTTCCTTTGAATTTTTAATATATTCTGGATATCAATCCTCTGTCAGAAGAGTCACTAGTTAAGATTTTCTCACATTCTGTAGGCTCTTTCTTCACACTGTTAACTGTTCCCTTTGCTCCGCAGAAGCTCTTAAATTTGATGCTGCCCCATTTACTGATTCATGGTGCTAGTCCCTGAGCCATCGGCACACTAGTCAGGAAGCCACCGCCTGTGTCTGATTTGGAGTGTTTCCCCTGTTTTGTTCAAGCAGTTGTAAAGTTTCCAGTCTTACACTAGGCCTTTGATGCATTTGAGCTGGGTTTTCCTTATCTGCTTTTTAATACCTTCCTCCATGAGATGGACAGTTCAAGGCACCATCTTGGACCACCCTAAGAATGGCAAAGCAGTTAGCCAGAGGGCGTCTGAGTCCAAAATAATTTCGTGGAGTCACAACCTGGAACGCAAACTCTCAACCTTCAGGGATGTGAGAGAGAGAGCGATATTCCTATCATGCCTACTGAAGTTAATCGTGATTGACACACTTTCTAAGTCTTAGATTTCTCTTCTTTAAACTAAAGCTACTGTCAAATTTTTTGTAAATGTAAAATCCTCATTGACAGTGCCATTTCTCTGTTTCAGAGGTCAAATGGTAGAATTTATATTAGGTAGAAACCAAAATTTCTTTTTTTTTTATGGTCTATTTTATTTATTATTTTTTATTTTAATTTTTTTTGTTAGAAGTATATAGAGATACAATTGAGGGGGAAACATTATCAAACCAACAGTAATCAATGTATATATACTTTGAATTTATAACTCCAAACCCTTGATTTAACCTCATCCTGACTTTTTTTTAACCAGAGTTTCACATCTTCTCGTCACCCATGCAGAGGAAGATACTCAGAATGTCTGATCCCTGAGGGTCAGCAACATACTTCAGGTCCTCAGCGTGGCTTGAGAGCAAAGAAATACTGTGAAGTGCTATGAGCCCCTGGAAGCTGCCCCCAACAATTCCGTAAGATGAATAGTCTATGGAGCTGGGCAGAAAACTAGAACTGGAAATGATACAGCTTGTGATGTACTTCATATATGCATATCATATTGTTACTTTATATGCATTTGTGATTGTGCAATGGTTCAAATCCTTAATAAAAAATTTAAAAATGTTGTACTTCATTTGCCTATTTTGCTAATTCTGAATAAACAGTATTTATTAATAAGCCAGAGAACTTTTATTTTCACATCTAAAGTGCTACTACAAGGACAGAAGGAAGGGTACCAATTGAAAACAATTATCTGCCACAAGTCTGTAAAAACTACTACTAGTGTTGAGCTTCTGTTTCTTTGAGAATTTGTAAGTAATTTTAAATTTTTCTCCACATTTCATTATTATGAAAAGGGAATAGGACTCTTTCCCTTAAGTTATCATTTATTAAAAAAATCTCCCTGGATTCTCAGGCAATTTAAGGAAATGTAACTTGCAGGGGGGAAAAACTTACATAATATTTTAGCAAAATTTCTCTTTTGAAAAAACAGTTGTGCCTTCTGCACTTTATGCAAATAGCATTGAGCCAAGAGAAACTTTTGTTAAAGCCAGCAGTGGAAGTCTGTTTCTGTATTTTCTTTTGATCTCTCTCTGGATTTAATACCCTCATGAAGCCTGAATGGAATATTTGCATGCCGTAGCACAGCACCAAGATAATATATTTTCCCCTGCTTCACTGAGTCTGAGTTGTGTATCTTGCCATCTTGAGAGTCCACAGTGAGCCACATTTATCCCCATTAGAAAAGCCAACTTTAATAATATATGGATGCTGCAGCCATTTATGACAAATATATAAAATCTCAAGCTTATGCATTCTGGGTGTGGGTGCGTATGCATTAAATCTATTAACTATGCATTGACAGAATTTTGCTAAAGCTAGATTTTCAACTCCAAAGACTAAGAGGGCAAATATATCGATTATGTTTGTATATTTATGCAGTCTCAAAAGGCTATAACTTTAATTCCAAGACAGGGAAAAAAAAGTGCTTCCCACTTTGGCCACTGGAACATTCTTTGCCCATCCTGAACAAAAAGCTATTCAAATCAGGGATCTGGGAACATATTTCTAAATACTGCTTCACGGATTTGTGATAACACATCTAGCTCCTTCTAATATCATTTCAGGACAAAAGATGACAACAATAAACGAGTACAGTTCTAAAAATGTACTCAAAATAAAGCAAATATTTGTTTCAAATATTTACTAGGTATATTACCTCGGACAAAATTTCTTACCCTAAGATTCAGTTGACTTTTTTCATCAGAACCTTTGCTCAGTACCACAAGTGCACCAGTGGAAAGACAAGAGCACAAGGTGTGTGGTAGAAGAGAGGATGGCAGCACCAACATGTGTCACAAGTTCCCAGATTTAGAGCTCTTTCTACATCTAATTTGCAAGCACACTGACCACGCATGCGCATGCACACACATAAACACACACATTTTAGCAACCTTACAACAAAGGGAATAAGGGCCACAGGACACTTGAAAAGAATATGGTTAGTAATTTCCTCTCTTCTGTAACCACCCTACCTTACAGGGTTTGCATTTTTCCAATCTCAGTTTTAACATTTCTTGGAACAAATTATGCAAAATTTTGTCAGTTAGTTGGTTCTTTGTGTAGATCCTTTAGAATCATTTTTATTTAGTTTTTCATGTGGCTTTTGTTGCTCTGACACTTTGTTGTGTATGTGGTGCTGAGGTTCGAATCTGCATCCTTATGCATGCCAGGCAGCAGGCACTGCAACCACTGAGCAACCACTCCAGCCCCTGTCCTTCTCTCCTAAAAAAAAAAAAAAAAAAAAAAAAACCCTCACTTTGAAAAATAATGCTTTACACCATTTCCCATACCATTACACATTCAGATCCATTACCAGTATTAAAATCTCATAGATATTCTTAGTATACCTGCTTCTCCAATTAAACAACACAGTCATTCATATATTATATTGTTATGAAGTCATAATTGCAGCCAAGCAGAAAATAATTACTCCCTATCATCTTTCATGTTTTACAAAAGTGAAATAATTTTTCCTTTGTTTTAGAAATTCCCCAAAACAAATAAGACTTTTATAGCGGCAACCCTTTCATTTTACTACCAACTGCCACATGTTCTCTGTAAAGCTGTCATATATCCTTCTGGGCTCAACTCACATGTAGCTGTTTCAATTTTGAAATGTAATCCAAGGGCAAATCCTTCTGATTCCATTGTGAACACCTGGTAGGAATAACAGTGAAAAGTATTGGGTCCCTTTCAGATGCATCTCCACATGAAAACAAGTGATTTCACACATCTCAGATCAGACCTGAAAAACAATTCCTTGAATTAATTTATGTCAGCGAACCTATAACAAACACCCACTCTAACCTGTTGTTGGGCGATGGCTCCTAGGGGTAACAGAGCCCTTGCCCTTGGGCACCTTATAGATCACTAGAAAACAAGAAAGTAACAGCACAAATAATCACAATACAAACACAGAGTAAGAAACAGGACTGAGAAATAAGATAAACATTGTTACAAGGTTCAGAAATGGGACAGTTTAAGATTATCTGATTGGATTGACATCACTGAAAGGATGCAAGGTAAGGTTGGTAGAGTTTCCTCCCAGAGAGATGGGGGCAGATTCACCTAGCAGAGGAAGCAGGCTTATCGAAGACCCTGATGCAGGAAAGGGCATGGTGTTTTGGAATCAACAGGCACACCCTTTGGCTTCGGTGGAGAATGACTTTGGTAATGGACTTCTTAGGTTCCATTTACTACATTACTAGAAATAGAAGTTTCTGCCATGGTACTTGGGAGAGCCAGTGCTTCCCCCACCATGACTCCTAGGGCCTGAGTGTCCCTGTTCTTAGCTCCAGGAGGAAAATGAGAGCCTCAAAATACGATTACCTGCAAAGGACTTCTGGAGGAGTGGCTGCATTGCCTGCTCTGTCCAATCAGCATCAGTGGAGAGCACAGTTGCTACTGTTTCCTTCCAGTGAAGTACAATGTTTGTGACTCCAAGATCTGCTAACCATCACAAAGATAAGGGACCAATGAGAGCAAATGCAATGACAGCAGGAAGTCACAGCCTTCTCCTCTAACCCCAGGGTATTAATTGCACCATGTCCTGATGCTCCAAGAAATTGCAAACTCAGTGTGTCCCCAACAGAACGCCTATTTTAGTATAATTCCCTTACTCATCCACAGAAATAAAGTATTTCTTTATGTTCTCAAATTCATGATTAGTGTTACCAACCAGCTAGTTACCCAAATTACAGAGTCAGGAGTGAGCCATAATTCCTCCTGCATGGTCTGAGCCACCAACATGCCCTGACGAGTCCAGGTCAGCAATGACCTTCTAATGCCCCTCTCCAACCCTGCACGGCTGCCTTCTCTGTGTCCCCCCTCTGAGTATGAGGGTTAAGAGCAGTGGCTTAGCAGTTACGACACTTGTCTGGCATGCATGAGCTCATGGGTTCAAACCCCAGCTCCACGTACACAACAAAGTGCCTGAGCAAAAGAAGACGCATGAAAACTAAATAAAATTGATTCTGCTTTCTCTCACTGTCCCTCTCTCTTTAAAGAAGTCAAGCGCTGTAGTCAGCCAAACAAGGATTCGCATCACCTCCTCTGGTCCTTATCAATTATCAAGATCTTTAACAAGTTACTTAGCATAATGTTTTAGTCAGCTTTTTCACCATTGCACCAGACCTGACAAGAATTTTAGAGGAGAAGAAGCTTATTTGGGGGTTCACAGTTTCAGAGGACTCAGTCCAAAGACAGGAAAGCCCACTACCCTGGGCCCAGGTGAGGCAGGAGGACGTAGTGGAAGAAAGCAGCTTCCTGATAATCAGGAAGCAGAGAGACTGAGCTTGGCTCAATGGAGACAAAATATATACCCCAATGTCACACTCCCACGGCCCACCTCTTTCGGGCACACCCTACCTGCTCAAAGTTTCCACCCTCTCGGGGGGTTAATTCGCTGATTGCTTTAAGGCTCTCATAAGCTAATAATTTCACCTCTAAACCCTCTTGCATTGTCTCACACATGAGCTTTTGGGGACACCTCATATCTAAATCATAACACCTCTCCAACCTTAGTTTGCTCCTCTGTAAAATATGAATAATAATTATTCCTATCTCCTTAGTATTAAAAGTGGATTATATTAAGTAAAACTTAGGTGTCTCTCTTTCCTTCAGAGTCTTCCTGCTGAAGCTTCCCTGGGAAGAAGTCTGGGTCTCTGAATAACTGCAGGGAGCAGAGGTCCCTGCTCGCCTCCCTGAGCTGTGACCTGTAGTAGCAACGCAGTAACAAAAGCAACCACTAATGTTAGGACACTAAGCACCGGAAGTTGCGGTGGTCATCCTGACGGGATTTATTCAAATAGCTCCACATTAGCACATAGTAAACACTTAATAAAGATTAGATTAGGATGCCCTAATTTTTATTTTTTATTATGTAAGACAACGTGGGTTAGTAGTGTAGTCTCAGTCTCTAAAACAGAGCAGAATTAGGTCTGACTTCTGACTCAACATCCATTGGCTTTGTTTCCTCCAAGTTACTTAGTCTCCTGCGCCCTCCTTTACCCATAGATGTGATGTCAATAATAACAGTGCCTACCTTACAAGGCCTCTGTGAGGGAAGTATAAAGTGTAGACCTCTTGGCTCCCTGCACATAGTGAAAACTCAGTAAATGAAAGCTACTAATATTCTTCTCAGAGTGGAATCACATGTTGGGGATTTGAAGATTTGCTACAGCATAATTTTTGGAAATACCTGCAGGGCATAGTGTCTCCCTTGTATTGAAAACCTCCACTGTTAAACTGAGCATTTCTTCCTCTCCACCCCAGGACATGTACAAGAGTGAACTGGTCACTTTGGTAACCTGAATGCTGAACTTCACACAATCACCCAGAAATGTTTGTTACTTTTTTTTTTTTTAAGAGAGAAGGACAGTGAGTGAGAGAGAGAGAGAGAGAATCAATTTTTATTGAATTTTTCACATGGCTTTTGTTGCTCTGACATTAGTTGTGTACATGGGTACTGGGGTGTGAACCCCTGTACTCGCACATGCTAGGCAAGCACCATAACCGCCGAGCCACCACGCCAGCCCCTGTTTGTTACTCTTAAAGCATAGCCATAATATTGTCAGGTCAATAAGTGCTCTGGATGGCAAAGATAATAAAGGGTTAACAGCTCAGGCCGCCAGAGCTTATAAGTTATTCTTCCTTTCTTTCCTCACTATGAATCTCAGGGTCCTGGGAATTTGAGTTGTTACTGGCCTCGGAGGTTTCTCGATGGCTGGTTCCCTGCTGACGCTCCTGGCATGGTCCGTTTTCCAAGCGCCACAAGTTGCAATCCACTTGTGCTGGCAGCTGACATCTTTTTAATATTTGTTGCTCTCTTTCTGCTGAGCATTGGTGGCTCCATCTTGACATGAAGCTGTTCCTGCTATTGCCATTACTAAACAGCCCTTGGACTCCAGCTGGGAAACAGTGCCATCAACTGCTTAGAGTCATCCTATTTCCCACAAACAAAAATCCAGGCAGCTCCAGGCCCATTTTTACCTTATTATTTATACAGCCAGGCCGTTTATTGCAGGATGCTGCCTCTCTCTGGGTTGGAGTAGGCATATTATTCCATTTCTTATTGTAAATGATGCAACTCCTGATTCAGCAGCCTCAACAGGAGGTGGACTTGCGGTGGAAGCATTTGCACATTTGTTGCTGAGAGTAGAAAATTTTTTTAATCTGTGCCCAGTTTTTCTTAAAACAAAGTGGGGTTGAAGCAACAGATTTTCACTTCTCTTTAGCGATAGGGTCAAGTTACTGCTGTAAAGAGAGAGTGCTTGGGCAGCATGGATTCATTTTTATGGTCAATTGGTTCCACTTAGCAAAGGCCTATTAATTGCATAGCATGCATCTCTATCTGTGTCTCTCAAATAATATTTCTCGCCACCTAGTGATCTGCTAAGAAGATACAGAAGGATATGTAAAGAATGGGTGCAGTTAGGTAGTTACCTTCAAGGATGGAGAAACGGGGGCTGGAGCGGTTGCCCGGCAGTTACAGCACTTGCCCAGCACGCGCAAGTACACAGGTTCAAACCCCAGCACCCACATACACAACTAAGTGTCAGAGCAATGAAAGCCATGTGAAAAACTCAATAAAAGTTGATTCTTTCTTTCTTTCTCTCTCTCTCTCTCTCTCTTTCTCTCTCTCTCTCTTTCTCTCTCTCTCTCTTTCTCTTTCTCTCTCTCTCTCTTTCTCTCTCTCTCTCTCACTATCCTTCTCTCTTAAAAACAAAAAAAGGATGGAGACAGGTTTGGAGGGGTAGAAGGGAAAGATGCTCCTACTCCAATACTATAGGATTTGTAATAGAAGAATAATCTGTTTAGTTACGAAATGTTTTATTTTTACAATCGCTACTCAAGTAATGCAGTGGCTAAAGGAAGTAAGTTCATAGTTAAAGGGACCAGATATACCACAAGTAGAAGAAATGGGGGACATTTCTCATTGAAGGGAAACTTCTGAATTATATTTTCCACTTTCCTTATTTATTTCCCAGTGAAATTCCACCTTACTGCGATGTGGAAATTAGTAACTACTTGTTATATTTTTTACCCTACCTAGTATCTTATATCTACTCGGGGACCGTGAACCTTTCCTCTTGGCTGAGGAAGAGGGAACACCTGCCCCCACTGCAAGGAACGCTGCCCACTGGTGAGACCCTGGCCATTTCCCAACACGCCATTCGTCTGGGGCTTATTCTGACAGCACCATCTCTCCAAACAGACTCAAACCACTATGGGACAGGGGGTTTCTTTAAATATCCTGCTTTGATTATCTCACCTTAGGATAAAGGAAAATAAAGACCTTTACATTTTTAAAAAAAGTAGTTGGATTTGTGCTTATTTCAGAGAAGGAATGCACGGCAACAGATCCCATCTCTTTGTATGAGAGTCACTACACTTTGCTTTGCTAAGAGAGGCACAGCGTCCACTAAGACATTTCTGCTTCTCAGATGTTCTTAGGAAGAAGGAATAGGTCCATTAAGAGTGAGGGCCTTGCTCCTGCAGCCACCTTGGGGAAGGGGACTCTTGAGACTTAGGCTCTGGTGACAGAGGACCTAGGAAATCACTGCGAGGGAACAAATCTTTTCTGCCCACAGCACCTTTGGATGATGCCCTGAGAATCAAGGCGATCCCTCGGTTTTTGGAAACAAGCCTAGCAGAAGAGGAGCCAAACTGCAAGACCCTTGATTGATGGGCTGCCCACTGCCAACCACCTCCATGAAGGAAGGACACCCGGATGGTGAACTCCTGTTGGCTTGGGATTACAGGCAGGTTTTAAAGAAATAAGTGTTTGGTACCTCTCCTTTAATTGTGGTCTACCACATGCCCAATAAATGGGCCACTGTTTCAAAAGTCTAAGTACTAAAAAGACGAACAATTCCATTTCCTCTGATGAGAAGTGAGGCACTATTCGAAGCTATTTCTGCTGCAAAACTGGGCCTTGTTATGGATCAGGGATTTGTAATAGAAGAATAATCTGTTTAGTTATGAAATGTTTTATTTTTACAATCGCTACTCAAGTAATGCAGTGGCTAAAGGAAGTAAGTTCCTTTAGGAGTTAAAATCATAATGATAAGTCCCAGAGAAGAAAGAATTCCATCAAAAGTGCTTATGAACAGCAATGACCTATGACATTCAGGACATTGCCCCGAGAGCACAGGACGGAGAAGTCAGACTGCAATTGGGTTCTGTTAGAGGTTCACAGTGTCCTTTCAGCCTATGCTACAAAGATTTTGATTCAGCCTATTCTTTATCGGCTAGAGGTCACCTCGTCTAAATGTAATTGCCAGCCATCGATAACAGACATGTATGACTTTATTATCCCCATATCACCAAACCTAGTGTCTTATCATTGACAAATTCAAAAGTACTTTTTTCAAAAAGAGAGAGAGAAAGACAGAATTTTATTTTATTTAGTTTTTCGTGTGACTTTCATTGCTCTGACACTTTGTTGTGTATGTGGTGCTGGGGTTCAAACCCGTGTCCTCATGCATGTGGGCAAGAGCCGCAAACACTGAGCCACTGCTCCAGCCCCCTCAAACACTGAGCCACTGCTCCAGCCCCCTCAAAAGTGCTTTTAAATAAAACAAGATGCAATAGAATGAAATTCTTGAGGAGACTAGAAATTCAACAGTTTAGTGTATCTTTCTGTATATGACTGCTTGGTGTGACCTTGCTATGGAGGAATGACATACTTAAAAGAAATGTGCTATGTCCTCCACCTCTTGCAAGAGGGATCAAAACTGCTACCTTCAAGAAATGCCTTCCTTTAAAAAAAAAAAAGAGAGAGGGACAGTGAAGGGGGATCAATTTTATTTAGTTTTTCATGTGGCTTTATTTGCTTCAACACTTTGTTGTGTACGTGGTGCTGGGGTTCGAACCTGCATCCTTGTGCATGCCAGGCAAGCACCATACCTGCCAAGCCACTGTTTCAGCCCAAGGAATATCTTCTTGAAATCAGATTTGCTCTCCTTATACACAAAACCAAGTGGAGAATCACAGCTAAGTAGTATAACATCATTGATGAATCTAAATGTATCTCATAGGTAGTAAAAAATAAATATATATATATATATATATATATATATATATATATATATATATATATACATATATATATACTGATTGGTTGCTGTAGTTCAAATGTTTTCCCCAAAAGCTCCTGTGTTAGAAACTTAATCCTAAGATTACTGTGTTGATGTTATTTTGAGGGTGGACACTTTGGGGAAGTAACATCTACCTGAAGTCATGAGGGTGGGGCCTCAGATGGCACTGGTGGCTTAATAAGAAGAATAGAGGTCCAAGCTAGCACTGTCGCTCTGTCTCTTCGTGTGACATCCTCTGCCATGTTACTATGCAGCCCTAACCAGATGCCAAGAATATACCAGTTCCATGCTTTGGATTTTGGATTTTCCAGGAACCAGGAGGTAAATAAACTTCTATCCTTTACAAATGACTTAGTCTGTGGTATTCAGTTATAGTGACCAAACAATGACTAAACTAGTGCTAGCTTGCTTTATAAAATATAAATGACTGAGTTTTAACTTTTTACCACTAGAACCTCTTACTGATGAGATACCCGAAGTGATCTCGCCTTCCTGTTCTTAACATATGAAACTGGACATGGGAGCCAGGCATTATGGCACACACCTGTAATCCCAGAAGCTCAGGAGGCTGAGACAGGAGGATCAACACTCCAAAACCAGCCTCAGCAAGTTGGTGAGGCCCTGAACAACTTACTGAGACCTTGTCTCAAAATAAAATATAAAAAAGGGCTGGGGACGTGGCTCGGTGGTTAAGTGCCCTTGGGTTCAATCCCTGCTACAAAAAAAAAAAAGAAAGAAAGAAAGAATGAATGAATGAAAGAAAAAAAAAGAAACAAACAAATGGGAGGTGAGGAGGAAAGAAGGGCGGGAAAAGAAAAGAAAAGGAAAGAAATTGGAGACTTTTGCCACCTCCTTCTTAGTCTCAGATCGCTCTGGTCATTGAATAGAGGGGTCCATCTCCAAAGAGCAAAAGGCCAGGGAAAATGATAGAATTAATGCTGTTCAAATATAAACTGGTGCTGAAAAATATGTACTAAGGAGAAGATAAGACCAAACAATATGGACTAAAGAATCCTGGAAAGAAATACTGCCAAAAATCCCATCAGGCCCTGCATCTGTCTCTGTCTCTCAGAAACCGTGAGGCCAGCTACACAGTGGCTGAACTACTGTCAGGAAGGCTTTCCCACCTTCCGTGTCATGGAACACACATAGAATAACAAAAAAAAAATCTTCACAGTACACATCGTAAATACTCATTGTGGACCTGCAAGGGTTCAAGTCTCCCCACGGCTGTGCATCTTAAGCATGGTCCCCTCCAGGAAAGTGATTGGCTAACTTTTTCTGTAAAGGACCAGACAGTAAATACTTTAGGTAGGATTTGCCTAAATACCTCTTGGTCTCAACTACTCAGCTCTGATGTTGGGGCACAAAAACAGTCATGCACCATACAGAAATGAATGAGCATAGTTTTGTTCAAAAAAACTTTATTTATAAAACCAGTGAGTAGGACTTGATCTACTGGCCATAGTTTGCCAACACTTACTCTAGAAGAATTAAATGGGAACTGAGTGGGTAGGCTCTGGACCTCACCACCACCAGCACAACACACACACACACACACCTCAACCAAAGAAACTATTTTCATATATTTTGCATACTATAACTCTAAGTGAGATTTTTGTCTGAATAATTGTAATTGTAAAATAATAAATAATAATTGTAAAACAAATAAATAAAACTTTAAAAACTAACTCAGTAAATATTTATTATAATAGTATTTCTGGGGTGGAAGGGATGTCTCAGCAGTGCAGCACTTGTCTGGATTTCATGGAGACGTGGGTTCGACCCCCAGCACCATATACACAACTAAGTGGAGGAAAAACAAAAGACCAGATGAACAGATAAAACTGACTCTCTCTTTAAAAACAAAGGCATGTCTATCATGCAAGTAGTATTATTTAAATTTTACTACTTTTTTTCAGAATATAAGTCAGGATTCAAGACAGACTAGTACTTAAGTTTTGGAGCTTTTGCTTAATTGCTAAAGTAACTGACACATTTAGATGTAAACTTTCATAGGACACCTGAGTTTATGAAAGATTCTGGGAATTCCTGGTGAGATAAATAGATGGATGGATGAATACATGATAGATAGATAGATTGATAGATGATAGCTAGATAGATAGATGATAGATGATAGATGATAGATAGATAGATGATAGATAGATAGATAGATGATAGATGATAGATGATAGATAGATGATAGATAGATAGATAGATAGATAGATAGATAGATAGATAGATGATAGCACTTTCAACTGATTCCTAGCTGCTACTCTTGAAAGATCTTTCTTGTTATTCTTCAGAAAAGCTTCACGTAGACTTTCTCTCCAATCTAATGAGTTAGCAGTTTCAAACTTGATTAGGGATACTTATGGAAAATGCAGGTGTGAAGCTAGGCCCAAGGACCTGTGTTTTGAAGAAATAATTCAAGTCAGTGGACCACACTGAGAAATGCTACCATAGAGTCAATTATTGACATAAGCATGGTATGTCACATGCCTAAAGAAGGGGCGACTGTCAATTTCTAAGTAGACTTTGTTTATTTACACATATAGGCTCTTGCTCTTCTGAAAGGTGGAAGAGTGGAACAACAGTGTATTTGCTGGACAAGTGTTCACTCTTCAGTGATTTTTTCCAGTGACATATGTTTGCCCTAGGTGTCTGAATAATATTTTAACTTCTTTGTGGGTCTATTGTCTACTCAGAAAGTCAATGTTTTAAAAAGGTACAGGAACATGACCAAACACAGGATATATACTTTAAAGCAGACTTGGCTTAAGAGCTTTCCCAGATGCCTGGGGAGTTGAGTTCAAGCTCAATTCCGAAGGTATCGGCCCTCGGGCCTCTGTGGACTCTAGTGCTGCCATTGAAATCATTGCACGAGGGCATTTTTGCAAGTGCCAGACTTCATCCAAGAACTATAAAAATGTATATTTGTACTTTGCCTCCATGAACAGTAATTGATAGGGGAAAAAAGACAAAGAATTGCAGAAACTGTAAGTATTGGTCTCTGATTGAAAAAGCAAAATGAAGGAATAAAAGAGAAAAGGGTCCAAATATATTCAGTGTGTCCAATGCAAACTTGGCAATCATCTGGAAACATTTAGAAGCTATCAGAAACTTACAAGGAAGAAACTTAGAAGCTTAGGAGGAAGATTCAGCATTTAGTGGAGTGCAGGGTACTGGGACGAGGAGAATCGAGTCCTGATTTCTATGTGATTTTCTGTCAAACTCAAAAGGTGCTGATGACACAGTTTCAACCATTTTTGAAAAACGTTTTTTGGCACACACCAGTAAAGCTCTTAACTAACCCAGGACTGCTGATGTGAATGCATCAAGAGTTTATTTACAATTAGGCCCAGCATTCCCAAAGGTAATGTCATTTTAAAAAGTCTTCAGGAAACGTACCTCTGCAAAAACTCTCTCCTCCCCTGAAGGTGTCAACTTGGGATAGGTGAATCAAATAACAAATTTGCTGAGTAGAACAAATATTAGTGAGAGCTTTGCAGCTCTCACAACTTGTGCTACCTTTTTCAAGCTTACAGATTCTATGCTTCCCTCTCAGTTAAATCATGTAAGCCAAGAGACCCAGGAAAACGCAGACATTTGCTGGCTTGCTCACAACTCCAGAGGAAAAATGTGACTTATCCTTTCAGGCTTCATTGACACATCTGCATTTACATTTCCGTACTAATTGAAAATATTGTTGGCCTCTTTTATTGCAAATTTTTCTGCTCAGATTGAGGTCAGTTCAGACAGGTCACCTCTGGACCATACGCCTGTATTCTTCAGACTATTTTTCTACCGCTATTTCCTTTCTTGTTACTTTACCATGTTATGTCTCATAATTAAAAGTGTGAGTTTAGAGTGGTTGGTGGCATAAACAAATGTCCATCTTAGGCAATTTCCATGCCCTGGGAGCTCTTTGAGTTTGAAATGAAATGAAGAACATTAGTGTCACATAGAAGAAATCAGGATCTCAGAAGCCATCCTAAACCGGCAGAATGGGAATCTTCCATCATCGCAAGATCCCAAAAAGTTCCATATAGGTGTTAAAGTTTGAGAAGCAGAAGTTCTCATTGGTCAAGAACCAAGGGGAGGAGCTCCTCCCAGCATTCTGATTTGGCCAGACCTCAAGAATCGTCCTCTACAGATTGAGTAGATGACGTGCTAGGGATATTTTTCTTGTGCTTTTAGTGGGAAAGGCAGTAGGGTGTCACTAAGCACTCTGTCACCATGCCCAGGCCAAGCCTCATAGGCAATGACATTCTACTGAAAAACACCTATTCTTTGCCATTGTGATACCAGTTTAGAAGCAGTGTCTAGCACATACTAAGTATTTACTAACAAAATACAAATGGATCCTATATTTTATTGGCAAAATATATAAACATTTCCCCAATGCAAAAGAGACCTATTTATACAGTGAATATGAGAATACCTCCTTTCATAATCTTATTGCTACTAATCAAGTGAAAACTACTATTTTGTGAAATGTGTAGTTTGTTCCAAATGTAAATCCCAACAAAAGTATAGTAGACATCGGTCAGGCTAGTGACTCCAAGCTACTCTCTGACATCATAGAGCATGTATTCTAAGCTTTTGAGGGCTTGTTTAAACCTAATTAGATGGTATGTAAATGATGGAACTCAATAAACACTGTTGACAGACTGAAAAGATTCACTCACCACTGGCTTGAGTCTCTGTGACTCAGTTCAACCTCAAAGGAAAAGAATTCGCACCTTCTCTCTCCACTATGAGCTGGGAAGCTTTCACCAAAGTAGAAAACTAATTGCTTCTTTGTGTCTGGACTGCATATTGCTTATTACTGGCATGACATTCCAATACCCAACAAGCACAAATAGTGATCCCGGAAGCCGCTTTAACCTTTTCAAACTAACAACCTGATTGTCCTCCTCATTACGCTCCCTAGGCCTTCTCAGGGTGGCGGTCTGATATAGAGGATTCTGCCAGCATCCTTCATTAGCACTTTCTCCACTCTTTCCCAGAATAGCAAATGTCCCGGGAGTACAGAGAAAACTTCAGCAACCATCCTCAGTATTTCAGTTCTTCCCGTCCCTAAGCTCATCTCCTAACTATTAAATCATGTGCTTGCTTTCAAATCGGGAGCACAAGCTTGGCCTACCTCAGTGAGCCCTGAGATGAACCCTTCTTTAAAAAAAAAATTCCTCTGCATTTGGGTTTCCCGTCACAAAGCAAGAACACCGGTGAAAACTCCAAAGCTCATAAAACTGAGATAAGTTTATACAGTTCAGAAAAGGTTGGAAAGCTACGCTGTAACTGTGTCATACTGGGGATCGGATATGAAGTTCCCACTGATCTTACCCCAGTCACCTTGCAGTTTCCACCTCCCTTTGCCAACTGTGGTTCCCACACCCCAGGCCATGTGCCAGACCCACATCCAGCTGCACCATTGCCAAGGCTGGATGGTGGCTTCCGTGCTGGTCCTTCAACTCCACCAGGTAGATGCCACTCAGTCAGTGACAACCTTGCTAAGAACTTTCTCCAGCAACCCTGCATGGAAAGCAGGTCGTCTTCCATCCCACAAGCAGCAAGTGACTTCAAATAAACCCCATGTTAGTGAATATCACAATTATGGACATTATTTATAGGCCTCAACCCTAGCATGTAAGATGTTCTAGACCTGGGATGGGGCCTTAATTAGTGAGCACTCCATACCCGTGCCCAACTAAGTAGCTACTTGACTCTGAGTGAACAAGAAGACTAAAAGCATTCACTAGTTCACGCCCCAAATTAGAGACCTTTAGGAACTACTCCAGGGCCATTAATATGTCTCCATTATTTGAAAATATTCCATTGGTAACATATATGCATAATTGATGTGTTGCAATAAAAAGCAAAATGATACAAGCCTGTGAAGCCTGTGGCCCCTCTCCTTTGAAGAGTTTAAAAATTAAAAATTAAAGCAGTTGTTCTTGCTAGCACTGGAGGGACAGGTCTATGGTAGAACATTTGCCCAGCATGTGTAGGCCCTGAGTTTGATCCTTAGCCCTGAAAGAAAAAAAGGAAAGAAAGAGAGAGAGAGAGAAATAAAGCAAATTGCTCTGCTTGTCAGAACTTTATAACTTCTGCTTATGTAAACTGGAAGCAATAATCCTTTACATGTGAACGACTGAAAGGTCTCTCAGATTTACATGGGCCAATTTCATCATCTAGCTCTATAACTCTATTATTTTGCTGACAATGCTGCTTCAATACTAATATGAGAGCATCCCAAAGCAAATAAAATATTATACTTTTATTATTTTTCCAACCGAGCAATATAGTAAAAAAGAAAAGAAAATAAATAAAATTAAGATTTAGAAGAACACCTTGCGGAGGTGAAGTTTACCTTTAAAATTAACCATTCCCTAAGTTGTTTCCATTTCCAAAATTTTCTGAGAAATGCATTTTGTTAACCATGGGTTTTGAGTACTTTAGATCTTCATATAGCCACAGCTCATGTTAAAAGAAATATTTTCAGTCTAAGAAATATAGTCTCCTTTGCCAAATAGGGATAAAGAAAGGAAAGGGGGAAATTGTTCCTAGTTACATGCTTTATCTTCTAATTAAACAGCCATAAGAGCATCAAAGGAAAGCCCCTTCGTTTTTAGGGGGAAAATATGATTCTAGAAAATTTGAAAATGTTTCTGGCAAAGGATGATAAGAGGGGCCAAGCAAAGGAGGTTGAGATTCTGGGAACCTTCATTTCTTTTGTACTATTATACCTAATTAGTCCAATCTGATTCTCTACCATTAGCTATGAAATTTCTTTCCAGATAGCAAGCTTTCTTTTCTGATGCATGTGACTGATAAGTGTAACATGTTCCTCACACACGTGTGGCACGTTTGCCATTCTGTCCAAGTGCAGAGGCCAAGTGTGCAAGTTCTGCACCCCAGCTTTCCCACTAACGTATTTAGGTGAGTGATTTCACCCCTGTGCCTTGGTTTCTTTATCTAAAACACAGCTCATAGCAAGTGAGCTGGTTCATTAAACTGAAGACACAAGTTTTCACATATTAATATTTCTGAAATTGAAATATTTTTCAGAGTTGCTACGAAGCTTAACAGAAGTTTGAATCTGCTGAACAACATGTTCTTGGGCTCCTTTCAGGAGAGTTTTCAACCCTTCCTGCACCCAGGACCAAGAGGAGCTATGCGAGTTTTATTGCTCAATCATCTCGGTGATAGTTGTATTTTCATTTACCCTTATCCTGAGGGTGAAGGTGGTAGCCCTTTGGTGTCTTTGAAGTTCTTTCTGTCATAAGTGACGCCCCTTTCTTGGGGCGGGGGTGCATAAAATAACAGTGAATCTTACAACTGAGGACATTTTAGGTGTCAGCCTCTGTCTCAGCTGTGATAATTACTGTCTTACTCTCAATATCCGGGTGTCACTAAGTAGATCAACATGCACCTTACTTAATCCTCTTTATGTAGAAAACATCGACTGAAAGTGAAGCAAGAAGGCCATTTGGAATAGGCTAATGGTGACATAGCCCTGTGAAGCCCCAGCGGAGCCTGCCCCGTGGCTAGCTGTGGTCTCAGCAGAGCAAGACTGGAGACTCAGCCTATTTTTCAGAAACCATCTTGCCAAATGTCTCAAATCCCCTCTGCTAGCCTAGCCCAGCTTTGCAAAAAGTGTTCCCCTCTTTGTTAATGGAGAGAGGGATTAATCTCTCCGAGTTCCTTCTCAACACACTCAGAAGAGACTCCCCGGGGTTCTGCAGATGCTACATCAGCAGGGCGGGAAGTTGGCTGGCAAAGATGCATTCTCCTGGATCCCAAAGTCTCGTCCAAGGTCATGCTTCTTTGCTAATTCAGTAAAACATAATTACACTGCAAAAAGCTAGTTCCTTTTTGTTCCTCTTACTAATAAACAAAGTTCTTGCAATCTAAGTTGCTTAAATGCCAGGGCGTTCACATACATGTTCAGGGGCCACATCCTTGTCTACACAAAGGGCTCTACACCTGGACTTGAGACTGGAGAAGGAGCCTATTGAGACGCACAGTCTAAAGCCAGTGACTGGGATTGTCTTGCCTTGCTGGCCCATGCCCTTCTCTTATGCTGCCTAAGTATGCAGGAAGCAGAAGACACACCCCCTGCACAGAAGCCGTAGGGCACTTCTCCAAGGGCTGTGTGAACAGTGCCCTTGGAATTATGCAAGTATCCATCTGTGAGGCCACAAGTGGCAGCCCTGGTTCTAATCAATGGGATCAAAACAAGGCGTGAAAGGGGCTGGAGCAGTGGCTCAGCAGTTACAGAGCTTGCCTGGCATGCACAAGGACATGGGTTCATAACCCCAGCACCATGGATGCAACGATATATCAGAGCAGTGAAGGCCATGTGGAAAACTAAATAAAATTGATTCTTTCTTCTTTCTCTCTCTCTTTAAAAAAAAAGGTCTGATGAATTCCTTATAACCAAAACATGCATTTTGATAACGTGATGGTGTCATGACTAATAAACGATCATACCTTAAATGTCCTCAAATAGTAAGCAAATGAAGAAGACTGCAACTGCAGTAGCTGTGGTTTCACAATTATTACCTTCACTGAAATCTATCACTTGTTTATTCAGCCAGCAATCTAAAGCAAAGCATAAGGCGTCCGATATTTAAAACGCACCCGGTTTTTGGTTTGTAAGCATTGACCTGGTGTCCATGTGAGTGGTACAAAGTGTCCGAGGGTCTGTGGGGCCTACTTTCCCCACTCGGCCCTCGTTTCTAAATCTCCACTGAGGTTCTTCACTTTCTGCGGTTAGTTACCTATTCTGATAAGTCACATTGCTTAAGGTCACCAGTTTTTCCCTCTTGTTAAAATGACTTCCACTCTTTTACCACTAACGGCATTTTCTGAAATTGAATCCTTAGGGAGATAATGACCACTCTCATTAGCATAAAGCAGTTTGCACTTCCACGTTTATGTACTTCTTTTTTTACTTTATTGAGGAGTTGTGTTATTGTACAGTCATAAAAGCATATGTATTAACAATATGATATACCCCTGATCCTAATCCAGGATCACCCACATCACCCACATCCCAGTCTCTTGACTCTTCTATATTTCCCCTATAATAGATATGTCTATATATGTATGTATATATGATGGTGCATTTTCCAGAACTAAATAATTGCATAAGTATTATTTGGCTTCTTGGGTGAGTAAAGAGTAAGCTACATTGCTGATTGATTCCCCACCCCCAGATCCCCTTAAAGAAATCTGATTTATAGAACACTTCCTGCTCCAAATAGGAGTTTCCCAGACCCTTCTATGGCAATGTGATCTCTGTAGTCCTAAATCAGACACTACTATCTTAGAGTTATAATAAACTGGGAAGTATTACTCCAACATAATGAATTTTTGTCTATCTACAATGATTATTCAAATTTGTACAGAATTTTGTGTAGTCATAGTGATTTTTCCTGGTTATTTGAAACTGTGATTCATTATTTTATTATTATACAGCCCTTATTTTATGTGTCCCTCCATCCTGGATTTTGCGTAAGTGAAGTCTGGTCCGCCTAGCTCACCTACCTTAGTGTTAAGGGGTACTGTGGTTTTTTGGCAGAGTAGGAGTAGCCCTCATGGCCCATAGGATCTTAGAGACTGAGCGAGCAGAGGGGGCTACTCACAATGGGCATCCTGTGTGGACTGTCTGAGCCCATGCAGAACACAGCCTCCACAGGGAACTCAGAGCCTGAGAAGTGTGAACTACACACAGTATCTGAGCCTAGAGAGGGCAGGAGGACCCCCGCGTGGGGTGGCCTAATGTGGGGCAGCAAGAGATGATCAGGGTAAGGATTCACTAGGTAGGGGAAAGAGGAAATGGCATGTTAGGTGTCAGGGCCCAAGCAGGTGGCAGGGGAAGAGAGTCACGGTGTGGGGGAGGAGATACAGAGACTGGTAACATACAGGTCACAAATAGGTACATAGACAGGAGTAACCGGAGCCAGCTTTCTTAGTATTGAAGAAGTAGGTTACAAATATGGAAAAGAAGAAAAATTAGGATGACCCTTGTTGATGATGAGCCAGAATTGGAGGAATCGATGTGAATTTATGTTTTTCAATACGGAGATAAAGAGATGTAAATATGTGATTGAGTATGTGGGAAAGGGTTGGTGAGCACCTATTTGTGAATATAAATATACACATATACACGTATATATGCTATTGAACACACACACGTGTTATCTAACACTCATGGACACAGATGTATATGTGCATTTGCTTGTGCACACAGACACACACACTCCTTAGGGCCAGAGGAGACAAAGAGCTATAAGCACCCCTGGGGCCCAGATCTGCACTCCTCCACCAAGAGAAACCAGGGCTATTTAGGGAAGAGTCTGAATCCAGGACAAGCAGCAGCCCCGCAAAGTGGGCATAACCTGTATCAGGAGAAAGAATCACAAACCCAGACTTAAGGACTTCGACAAAATAAATGGCCTGCAATCTTCAAAAATACCAAGGTCAAGAAAGTCAAGGGAAGTCTGGGAAACTCTTCCAGACTGAGGGAGACTAAAGAGGCATGACAACTAAATATAACACACAGTGCTGAACGGGATGGCTTTCTATAAAGGATACTACTGAGACAATTTGAAAAAGTTGAATGAGGTCCGAGGATTAGAGAGTGGCAATGTATCAATATTAATTTCCGCTGCTTATACTGCTTATAAGGGCTCATACTGTGGTTATGCCAGAGAAAGACTCTGGAGTGCTGGGGATTGGATGTGGCAATAGATATTACATTGCAACCTGCTCTCAAATGATTCAGGAAGAAAAAATTCTTTGTATTGCACTTTTGGCTGTGTGATTATTTCAGTATTTTTTAAAGTATCGTTTTAAAGATAAGCTGGATATGAAGGGCAATATTCAGAAAATGGACAACCTTTTAAGAACAGATTGTATAGTAGATAATAATGTTCTATCAATGTTTGATTTCCTTGTTTGAGCTCAACACCATGGTTGTAAAAGTGAGTGTCTGTGATCCAAAGAGAGGTATACTGAAGTGTTTTGAGGTGAAATATCATAATGGCTGCAATTTACTCTCAAATGGTTCAGGAAAAATATTAATAATAATAATAATGCTTTCATGTAGTACGAGAGATACTGCTAATGTTAACAGCTAATGAGTCTAAATGAAGAACATAAGAGAATTCATTTTTTAGTTTTGAGATTTTTCTTTAAAACAAAATCTTAAAAATAAAACATAAAATAAAATTTACCTGAATCCAACCCTAAGGTTGCTTTCCAACCTTAGGGACATATCTGAATCCCCAGAGTGCTTTACACAACGAAAGATTCCTGAATTACACTCAGACTCACAAATCAAGACCTCTGAGCGTTCCACCTGGAAACTTTTCCAAGTCCTTCAGGAGCTTAATCTTAGCCACAGACCAGCCCTTGGGATGCACGGATCTGTCTGTCTCCCTCATTTTACACATGAGGAAAATGAGACCCGGGAGTTCAGGGACTTGCTGAAGGCCACACCATAGGTAGTGGTGGAGAGAAGACACCCTGACTCCCCAAGAAATCTTCTTTGATCATGATTCACAAACGGATGACTCACAGAAGGAGGGCTATTTGGTTTTGTTAATCTTGACCTTCAAAGTTTTCTCAGCTTAAAATGCTAGTGTGTTTGGCCCCAATGCACCCCAGAAAGCTTCACAATGACTCTCCTCGGAGCTAAGATGGTGATCTGATCTTGGAAAACAGCCACAATAACTCATCATCATTCTTTTCAAGTCAAAAAGTCAAGTCCCTTAATGTTTATGGGTTTTAATCCTAGGGGGAAAAAAAGCATAATTAGAGCAAGCAAAGAGCCAGCATTGATGGAGAGAATTCCCATCAAAGACCCGCCTCTCTCGACTTCAGAACCACCCCTTCCCACCTGTCCACAATGCAAAGTTGGTCCTATGAAACAAGGAAGTTGTGGGGTGGTCTGGAAGCATCTAGCAAAATCTCCATGTGTTTCCTAACAAGCATCTCTCCTTAAAAGAAATTGGAAAGGGATAAATTCTATCAGTGGATTCTTTCAATTCCCTTTGCTAAGCCAGTTCCTGATACAGAGAGGGAAGCCTCATAATCAGATTTGTGCAGGTATTTCTGCCCAGGCCTGCTGAGCTTTGTCAGCAAAAAACTGTTCATAAACTGCTAACATACAGCATTTTTAAAGTCAGTTTCTATGGTTTCATTTAATTTCACTTTTCTCCACATATAGCCCAAATATTTCATTCCCAGACAGAGAAAAGAAAAACAAATGACTCACCTTGGAAACCACTCTCTGCCCATCACATAAATAAAAGGGGGAAGAGGGGCAGAGAATGCAGTTAACATGAATGCCACCAATGGAACCAAAACCCACTTCCTGATGGTCTAAGTGCAGAACTTACACCAAAAAATGTTTCTACATAAGTTGGATTCTTAAGGTAACCCACTAAATGGAATTATTAAGCATTACCTTTGAGCCGGAAATGGGTCTAACAGCCTGCCCTACTGCCTACTCACTCAGCCACACCAAAACCTTGGGTTTTCCCAAATTGCAACATAAGTCAGGATATTTGTAGCAAAAGAATGGAGTTATGCCATGCTTATAACTGTGAAAACACGGATTTCCAAGAAACTACTATAATTCCAACCATTTTCCTCCCTCTCTTTGATTCTCTCTCCCTTTTCTCTCTTTGATGGTAAGTCTCCGTGGGCTGTGAAGTACACCTTGAAACTGTCCTCTCTCTTTCCACCACTTTGGTTAGCCTTTAATTTTTACTTAGATATTTTGAGTACCATCCTAATTTATTTCTGTCATCGGCCTGTTTTCCATTTATGCTTCAGGTTGCTAATGAGTTACTTTCTTTAAAATATTGATTCTGCTACACTTAACTCAAAAGTTGTCTGTGGCTTGCAATGACCTACAGAATAAAAACTGTCTCTGAGGGTCTTTTCCAAATCTACCTTACCTTTCTGGACGCACATTTCCGCCCCTGCCCTACCCTTCCCTTACATGACATGTACCATTAACACGCAAGAAATCATTCACTTTGTACTTCTACGCTTTAGAACTTCAGGCAATATGGTGGACCATAACGATCGATATAAATGGACTCACCTCTCACAATGAACACAGAGAAATGCTGATTAAAATAGAACACTCTCAAAAATTCAGATATATATCTCAAAAGAAAGAATAGACGTGAAAGTAGAAGGGGTACGTAAGGAGGAAAAGAGAACCTAGGAAAGGTGAGGTAAGAGAAGATTATAGGGAGGGTGGCTATGATCAAAGTAGATTATAAGCATTATGAAAATGTCACAAAGACACACATTAATCTGCACAATTACTGTGTGCTGATAATAGTAATTTCAAACCAGGAAACAAGCAAGAGCCAGATTATAGAAATAATATGGAAAGGTAAAGCCAGGATCATTGGCAGCGGACCATGCCCAGTGCTTTAAAGTTATCAGCCCCCCTAAGGGCTGAGAAAGGTAAGACCTGAAGTCCTAACATTTGAACAAGGGAATATGAATAAGTAGACTTTGGTCTTTATAAAAGGAAACTGGACCTAAAGCATTGAAAAAATCCAACAGACTGTAGGATCTGGTCCATCTGTGAAAACAAGATTGCAAAAATATTGACCATTACCCCAGAGAAAGCTGTGCAGAAGCCTGCCATTGGACTGTGTCTGTTGGTGGGAGAATTCCAATCAGAAGTCCAAACTTAAAGCCCCGCCAGAATGGCATTAGGTCTAAATTTGCTTTGCCTGCATTGTAAAGAAACTCCAAAATTAAAATTGATCTAGGCTATTAAATCTACAGAGCTCAGGCAGAGGCAAATGAGAATCTATCCAGGGAGAACACGTCTGCAGCTCGGTGCTCTTGGCCATTTCCCAGCACAAACAATACCCACAAAAGATGATTTTACAATAAGTAACTACACTTCCCATGAAAAAACAATTCACCATAAGTCAGAGAAAATGCAACAAACGAGAAAGTAGTCCACCAAAACTGAGAGAGTGAACAATCTGATAAAAGAAAAGGACACAGACTTCAACAGGGCTTCCTCGGACTAGACTTGGAGACCAAAAAACTATCAAAACAAAGCCAACTATTCTTTGCAAAATTGTCTCATTTAAGGGTATGTGCTACCTTGATGTGACCTGCTGCTAAACAGTTTTTACTTCTGTGCTCTGAGAAGGGTACCTTTATCCATTTACTCAAAACAGTAAAACCTTACTTCCATTTGAATGTACTTTTTCCATAAACCATCTAGAAGCAGTGTAGCTTCGTGCTCATAAGATCAGGTTCTATAATTTAAATTCCTGAGTTTATACACTCACTGGTTATATGACCGTAAATTCATCCTCTTTTTCACATTCTTCATCTGGCACAGGAAAGTATTAAATAAATGCTTTTCGTTATTATTCATGCTACCTACCTTGCACACATTATCATCTACCTCAACAACAATCTTATAAGAGACATTATCACCACTCTGCTCCATATTAGGAAACAGTTTATGAGGTTAAGCCTTTTGCCTAAGCCAAAACTGCTACAGCATGCACCCAGATCACTTTGACTCCAAAACTATAAGGTTAAGCTCTAGGTGACACTGCTAGTCCTGCTCAAGAGCTCATGATCCCACAGTACTCTCCACTGAGGGCACATGTTATCTGCTAAGTGCAGGATCCATCACTGATGGGCAACGGTTTCTGTGTGTCCTGATGTAAATCCATTTAATTACTTGGGTTTATTTTGCCTTTAATAGGGATCTAAGTGCTGTACAAGATGTAAGATCTACCATACAGAATAATGGCACTGGAAATCTAGTGAGACAATCAGACAATAGCTAAGCAAAGTAAGTGGGGTGTGTGTGTGTGTGTGTGTGTGCGTGTGGCATTTGAAACTGTAAAAAGTGCAGAGAAGACTATTAGAGGGTACCATGAACGAGTAACAAGAGGAACTTACTTTTGTAGTGGGATGGTGGGAAACCATCTACTGGAAGATAAAATTTGAGTTGAGATATATTTTTGACAGGAAATGAAGAATATTGCTGATGGGCTGCAGAGATTCTGGTACAAGAGGCTCACCTGTTGCAGGTTAGATGTTAGACATACAGGGACTCCTTGGACAATGGATTGGCTTCCTCTATACTCTATTCCTTCCCAGCCAGTGCTCTACGATCAGAGACAGGAAGAGTGAGGGCTGAACCTGGAGAGGCTGTGGTAGAGAAAGCTGTAAGAAAATGTCCATTATACTCCCACTCCTTCATCCCATCTCCCTGACTAGAGATTGTGCTCCTTCATGACATAGATTTCTATCTTGTCTAATTTGTACCCCCACATCAATTAAGTACATCCTTGAAAAATATGTTTTCAATTAAACTAAATTACTCAAGACTAAATCAATGTCATAGAAAATTGAAAACCTGTCCCTTTTTCTTCTGCCTACGTCTTTTTCTTTTGTTCCCTGTCTCCATGTTCCCCTCTTTCACATAACTAGCATTTTTTTTACTTGCGATCAGACTTTACCATTCAGAGATGACCAAAACAAAAGGAAAAAATGGTACAAAGAGAAAATCAGCAGTTCTGTTCAATAATAGCCAATTGTTTCCCTGACAGCATCCAGACAAATAGTCTAAATCACAAATGCATTTGTGACCCTCATTCTAGAAGGGCTGCTCTAATCTTAGGGACTGGAATTGAACTTCAAAAATGGGCATCAAGGTCTTTGGGGGCCCCTCAATTTGCTGTTCCAACACCCCAGTGGCTGAACTGCAACCATCCTTTTTCATTCGCTTAATAAAAATAACAAGAAAAACCATAATAGCCAAATTTTTCTCTCAAATACCAATGTACAGAGCAATCATTCCCAAACTCCAAGGTAGGAGAAAGGCTACTTTGAACAATGCTTTATTTTTACCTCATTTATTTCTCAATTTTTATCCCCAGATTAGATATATACCTATAGAAGAGGAGCCAATACCTCAAGCTGCAGAGTAGTTTGAAATTGCAAAGCAGATTAAGCAAAGAATCATGTAGAATTGCCATTGAATCCCTGCGTCCATCATTCTCCTGTCATGCCTTTGTGCAAGAAAGTCAAAGGATAGCCTAGATTTCCAATGAAAAAAGTCACAGCATGACTGGAGATGGATTCCCGGAGTTCCTTTTAGGAAACAGCCGATCATGAAGTAGCCCTCACTGGACAAAATAAAATTTAGATAGAAACCAACTAAAATGCTGTGGCAACTTACAGATCTTATGCATTGATTTTACACTATCATTGCTTTCAGATTTTTACTAGACAATTTTCTTAACATGTACACTCTGAGTGCAAGAGATGCTAAAAATGTGTATCTTGTAAATATTATCCTATGAGAATAATTTATAGAATGAAGTTTGAAGGACTTACAAGATTAAACAACTGAAGACTTCTGATGCAAATGCTTGCACATTAATAGCCTGAATAGCAACGCATTTAATGTGAAGATTCTTTGGTGAGTGAATGCTTCAACAAGTTATATATGCATTTCTTTGAAAGAAAAACTCTCACAGACACACAATAGGGACTTAAATTATTTTATTCAAATGTTTCAGATGTACATATGAAAATTAAATATGAATAAAATTAAGAGTAAGCATGATTTCTATTCTTATGAAATTTAAAACCACATCAATTTCAAATGACTGATGACATTTTGTAAAACCAAATAATCATTTTTAGATTTAACAAGAAAGATGTATTTTAGGTCCAATTTCCCATTCATTATATCTATAATTTACCTTCAGTGACAGTAATGTGGAGGATGACTTTCACATAAATGTTTTCCAAAAAACCTAATAATAACCTCAAATCTTTCTGTCTTATTTCAGGATAATAAGATCTCACATTTACACAAATCAGCAAGTAAAGAAAGCCATTTCTCTTGATAATTCTATAAAGCTATCTTGTTTCCTTAAACGTATGATTAAATGTGTGGCATTTCTGAAATATGAATCAACATTGGCATCTGATCCAATTACAGCAGGAACTAGGAAAAGAAATTGTGTGTGTGTGTGTGTGTGTGTGTGTGTGCACTGCTATACTTACCTGCTAATAAAGTTTTGCAAAATGGTATGAACAACACCAAATCATAATAAATCACTGATTTCTATGGCATAGATGCTTCTAAACTTTGCATACCTATATTGAAATGCTCCATATTATCACCCTTGTCTGCTGTTTTTCTGTATTTGAACAAACATAGAAAGCCTCCATGTACATAGTATATTAAGACACTAACCTTTGTGTGATATGAAAAAATCATAAGTAAGCACAAAAGCACCAGGACCATGTGAAACGCAGTTCACCCAGAATGTTTGCATCAATTTGTAGATTATAATCCAAATGGAACACTAAATTTAAAACATCTCCTATATAACTCTCCTCCAAGATGCGTGTGCACACATATACATGCACACGCACACACATGCACACACACACATGTTTGGTGAACATTAGTCTTTTAGAACAATGATAATCAACATTTTTTTAACCCTTTAACACATTCAGAGATTTTCAAGGAATATTCCAGGGCTATGCCAATTTGGGGAGTCTATTTATAATTTTATTCATTTCTCTCCCATTAAAAAAGCGTAAACTATGGAATCAACTCAGATGCCCCATGCTGAATAAGTATATATATATGTATATATATATATATATATACATATATATATACCACATTTTTTTAATACACACACACACACACACACACACACACACACATAATGGAATTCTACTCTGCTATTAGAGAGAATGATATCATGGCATTTGCCCCCAAATGGATGGAGATGGAAAAAATTATGCTGAGTGAAATATCCCAAACTCAGACTTAAGGGCCGAATGTACTCTGTCATATGTAAAAGCTAGAGTAAAATCTAAGACACGATGAAAGTTAGCTAAGTTTAAATAATAAATTCACCATAGTTGAAATCTCACATAAGCTGGGAGAGTCATAACTATGAAGCTGAGGGGAGACGGGAGAAAGGCAAGGAAAGAGAGGAGGGATTAGAGGGGTTATCAATGCAACTGGGAACCCTCAACTCCCATGAGAAGCCAAACTAGATACAGGCAGGCAGAGAAACTCAGCCCACAAAGTTCTAAAAGTGCTATTACTAAAATTACAAAATAGACATCACACAATATTTATCCAATCAATTAATTATTTCTCTTCTCTAGTTAATATATAGAAACAGGTTGTTTTTGTTTAATGGTTTAAGAATCATTACAATCAGAAGAGTCTCCATGAGAATTAAGAGTACATAGATGGGGTTGGAGCGGTGGCTCAGTGGTTATAGTGCTTGCCAGGCATGCGCAAGTACACAGGTTCAAACCCCAGCACCCACGTGCACAGCTAAGTGTCAGAGCAATGAAAGCCATGTGAAAAACTCAATAAAAATTGATTTTCTCTCCCTCTCTCTCTCTCTCTCTCTCACTGTCCTTCTCTCTTTCTTAAAAAAGAAAAGAGTACATAGATGGGAGTTGGAGGTAAAGGAGTTCACTAGCTGTGTGACCTTGGGCTAAATTTATTGACTTCTCTTTGCCTCAGTTTATCCCTTCACAAAATGAACATCATGATACGTAATCACACTGTGTAAGAGTTAAGACTTAAATGATGCAACATAAACCTCTTCATATAGTGCCTGCTACATACTTACAGCTCAGTTTGCTAATACCATTAATATGATTCCTCTTAATTAACGGCATTAAGTTATAGTGTTGGTATTAATCATATAAATATTCAAATCTAGTTAAATCAAACCTCTAATATACATATATATATATGTCACTATTAGTGAAAAGTCTAAACCCAGATGGTTTTATAATGTATAATTATAATTAATAGTAAGTAACATTTGCTGAGAACTATGTACCAGACAGTAGATAAAGTGATTTATACTGTATTGTCTCATTTAATTCTTGTAAGAATCCCTACATAACACGATTAAATATTATGATACTCATATTAGCTAATAAGAATATTGAGGTTAGTATTAGTTTAAAAAAAACTGTCATTCATACGATCACAAAAAATGCCATTACTACCATTTTACAAATGAAAATACTGAAATTCAAGGGTCAAATCACTTTCCCCAGAATCACATAAATAGAACGTGGCAAGATCTTACTAAAATCCTAAGTCAGTCTGACTCCAAAATACGTGCTATTTCCCTCCTATCTCAAAATTTTCACACATCAGAGTTATAGTAGGTCCTATGTCAAGTCTTGAGTGATTTCAGTCAGGTGATAGAGTTCAATGGCTCAAAGACTTGTGTCTGCCACCAAGTACTCAAGTTTCCATCTACCAACCAGTAGCTGAGGGTCCTCAGGAGAGTCATGGGATATCACCATGCCTCTGCTCCCTCATCTGTCATTCAGAGATCATGTAGAGTCCATCTCATGCAGTGTTCGAGAGGACTCAATGAGATAAGACATACAAGGAGCTTGAAACAGTACCTGGACTCAAATCATGATTATTAGCCTTACAATAGTTGTGCAAAGTCAATGGAATAAAGGAACTCTAGCATTCTAAACAGTATAGTAAATCATTAGGTTATCTATCATTGTTAAAGAAACTAAGCATAGGGCTGGAACAGTGGCTCAGCAGTTGTGGTGCTTGCCTGGTATGTGCAAGGACACAGGTTCGAACCCCGGCACCACATACACAAAAAGTGTTGGAGCAACAAAACCCACATGAGAAACTAAATTTAAAAAAAAATTGATCCTCTCTCTCTCTCTCTTCTTCTCTTTTAAAAAGAAAAACAAAAAAGAAACTAGGTGCAGAAAGAACTGCCTTTCAGAAGTCTCCCGTAGCACTTAATGATATCTCTAACTTCCTTTTGTCCCACAATTCCCAGTGGCGCAAAGAGGACTGTGTTTCTAGTGACAATCACACTTATGCCGACTGGAATTGACATAGTTTCAAGGACATATGTTCTCTATAGGGAAGGCCAGTTCTTTTTCTCCAAGAAGAACACATTCAAAACCAGGTGAAACAAATGCAGGAACTTCATGAACCCTTAACAAGTACAATCTCAAGTCATCCCTAACACCAACACAGTCTCTCTTTATGAAATCCTCCAAGCATGTCAACACTCCAAAAAGAGATTCAAACTTCGGGTATTTATTTTCTTAAAAGGGGTTAGGGGTGGGCTGCCTAAGTACTGAGGATGGGTAGCTGTGTTTACAAATACATCAGTCATGGAAAATTCCTGCCATTAAAAAGCTGGCCCTGGGTATGGCTGAAAAGCTAAGATGGGTTTTTTCCTACCCAGAGGCCATGGTAATTCCTCCAGCCCCCATAGTTTTATAAGTTCTCAAATTAGAGAGTCTCAAAACAGAAGCTTCTATTTTGGCAAAGATTCCTTAATATTTATTCTATGTCCAGGTCTCATACCTAAGGTAGCTATACATAATGTTTTAATTCAGCCTTGTAAAAAATATTTTAAAGACACATTCTTTCTGCTTGTATCATGTATAATATAATTATGGTCTTCAGGGTTCTCTTGGACATCAGCTACAGAATGTTGTCTTAATCATACCGTTCAGCTCGCAGCCTTTCATTAGTACTGGTCTGTGCAAGGAACTGCCTTATTTTATTTCATTCCCTTTGAATTCTCTAACCCACTCACATTCCTCTCTTCCCCCTTAGCCAACTATTAAGATATGTTTGATATCTGTGTTTCTGTTTGCATGTCCACTGCAATATGAATATCATTCTCCCCTTTATGGGCATGTATTTTATACAATAGTATATATATCTGAGTGTGGTTATTTTCTGTTTGACTGTAAGCAGCATGTTTTTAAGGTTATCCTGCTTTAATAAACATAATCCTTTGATTCTAATTGCTGCATAGAACTTAGTACGGGGTGCTGGAGCGGTGGCTCAGTGGTTCTAGTGCTTGCCTGGCATGCACGAGGGCACGAGTTTGACCTCCCCAGCACCATATGTACAACTAAGTGTTGGAGCAATGAAGGTCACATGAAAAACTAAATAAAATTGATATTCTCTCTTTCTTTCTCTCTCTCTTTCACTGTCCCTCTCTCTTAAAAAAAAAAGAACTTAGTCTGAGTGTATTTCCACCATGTTTCCACTGTTCTCTTATCCCATGAAGGACTCTCCAAGCCCTGCAAGAACACTGTCCAACACACACACTTATGAGTGGCCAATCTGGGGCACTTCTGAAAGGGAATGGCGATAACATGATTGGGCCTCCCCACGAAAATTAGGTCACGTGGTCACCCACTGAGGGACCCTGCTCCCTCATCTGTGGAATCCACACCAGAGAGCAGTAACTGCATTTTCTAAAGGTACTACTACCAGATCTGTCAGCAGAATACAGTGCTGGTCTACATCTCCATCAGCTGGGCAATGTCTCCATTTTATTTTATTTTCATTGTAATGTTTGTCTGCAGATATGTTCTTAAGATTTTCTTAATTTATTAGTTTCTCTTAAATCTATCTAGAAAAACTAACCCAAATACTTAAACGATATTAAAGTCATAAAACCTGGACCAACATGAGATACATCCAGGAGCCAAATGGATTTTGAGAGCCATATATTCATTTCTCTGCACAATTAAGGGTAAGCTGGTCAATTTTTATATGTGAACATTTCCAGATCTTTCATTCATAAAGAGTCAGTTGGTGTCACAAACACTTAGGATTAGTATATGTGCCTACGAGCTGAGAAATCACATATTTATCTCCCATGGACCCCACTCCAACAGTACAGTAGAACACTAGGTTTGAGAGCAATAATTTATTTCAGTGTGTAAGCACACTCTTCAGCATACTCTTCCTAAGCCATCCTGAGTAACGAAAGCGTCCAAACTGGGAAGCTTATTCCTGAAAATTCCCAAACTTCATTTTAATACTCACCATCTTTCCACAGTGATTAAAAGGCACAGCTAAGTATAAAATAAGAGTTTAGAATATGTTCCTTGCACCACCCACCCCAATCAAACTTCTCTGTTTCTATATGCCTTCCCGGGTGATGACTGTTTTTGGTGTTTATTGCATGAAGACTATGAAATTTGATTTTTCATATACAGGCATACCTAGGAGATATTGTGAGTTCACTTCCAGACCACCACAATAAAGTAAATATCACAATAAAGCAAATAGCAATAAAGCAAGTCCCATGACTTCTTGGCTTCCCAGTGCATATAGAAGTTGGATTTATACTACACAGTAGTCTATTAAATGTGTGATGGCATTGTGTCTAAAAAATATATTGACCATCATTTTAAATTCCTGTATTGCTAAGGTGTGCTAAAGGTCACCTGAGCCTTCAGTAAATCATAACCCTTCCGCTGGAAGAGGAGGGTCTTTGCTTAGTGTTGATGACTGCTGTCTGACCAGGGTGGTGGTGTCTGAATGATGGGGAGGCTGCAACAATTGCTTAAAGTAAGACAAGAATGAAGTTTGTCACATCAATTGACTCTCCCTTTCATGAAAGCTTTCTCTGTAGGATGTGACGCTACTTGACAGCGTTTTACCCACAGTAGAACTCTCAAAATTGGAGTCAATCCCCTGCCACTATTTTATCAACTAAACTCATGTAATATTCTGAACACTTTGTTGTTGTTTCAACAATGTCACAGCATTTTCATCAGGAGATTCCATCTCAATAAGCCACTTCCTTTGTTCATCCATAAGGATTTTATAGTAGAATCGCAGCAATTCAGTCAGATCTTCAGGCCCCACTTATAATTCTAGCTTTCTTGCTCTGTCCAAATCTGCATTTACTTCTGACATTGCACGTTTGTTTTTTAAGGAGTTGAGTTATTGTACAATCATAAATGCATATGAAATAACAATATGATATGCATTTATTCTTAAACCAGAATTACCCCCACATCGCCCACACCCAAGTCTCTTGATTCTTCTGTATTTCACTCCTACAAGTGATACAAATGCTTAGATTGTGAGTTTTTCAGAATTAAATGGTTGCATAAGTATTATTTGGATTCTCAGGGGGGTAAAGAGTATGCTACAATGGTGATCATCTCCCTAGATCCCACCCTATTCTCCCTCCCTCTCCCCCTGCCACATATCTATGGTTGGCCTAGATTATGTGTTGCTACGCCTTTGCTTGGTCCAATACATGAGCTTGACTACCTTTCACCCAAGCCTGGGTTTTGCTCCAGCCTCCACAAATGAGGGAAAACATTCAACTCTTGACTCTCTGGGTTTGGCTAACTTCACTCAGCATGATTTCTTCCATTTCCATCTGACATTGCATTCTTAAATACTCAAAATTACCCATGAGAGCTGACATCAGTTAATGTTAATATTGTATTGACACTTTTACCTCCTCCATAATTCATAAATATTCCTGATGGCATCTAGAATGTGAATCCTTTCCATGAGGTTTTCAATTTACTTTGCCCAGATCCAGCCACAAAAGAATCACTATGGTGGCATACTTTTTAATTCATAAGACTTGAAAATCAAAAGTGCTTCATGGTCCGTGGGCTGCAGAAAATATGTTAGCAAGCATGAAAACAACACTCACCTTGCTGTACTTCTGCATTAGAGCCCTTGGGTGACCAGGTACATTGTTAATGAGCAGTAAGAATTTTAAAGGAGTCTTCATTTTGCCTCAGGGCCTTAGACACCCACATTGGTCTTAAAATATTTAGCAGCACAATTTACTATTGCTAGACTATGGAAACAACCCCGATGTCCCTCACTGGAAGAATGGATCCAAAAACTGTGGTACATTTATACCATGGAATATTACACAGCAATTAGAAACAATGGTATTGCAGCCTTTGAGGGTAAATGGATGGCTATGGAAGAGATCATGATGAGTAAAATCAGCTTAACCCAGAGATCTAAGGGTCGATTGTCTCCACTCATCTGTGGAGGTGGGGACTAGACCCTGGACAATGAGAAAGTTGGTCTAGTAACATGAGTTAAATCCAGATAAGATGTAATGCTTTACAATCTAATACATTTTTTAGAGTTATAATGGG